>JASTWF010000109.1:816485-913127 GCA_030390025.1 Squalus acanthias | reverse complement strand
GGGCAGTACTGAGGGAGAGCCGCACTGTCGGAGGGGCAGTACTGAGGGAGCTCAGCACTGTCGGAGGGGCAGTACTGAGGGAGCGCCGCACTGTCGGAGGGGCAGTACTGAGGGAGCGCTGCACTATCGGAGGGGCAGTACTGAGGGAGAGCCGCACTGTCGGAGGGGCAGTACTGAGGGAGCTCAGCACTGTCGGAGGGGCAGTACTGAGGGAGCGCCGCACTGTCGGAGGGGCAGTACTGAGGGAGGCTGCACTGTCGGAGGGGCAGTACTGAGGGAGCGCCGCACTGTCGGAGGGGCAGTACTGAGGGAGCGCCGCACTGTCAGAGGGGCAGTACTGAGGGAGTGCTGCACTGTCGGAGGGGCAGTACTGAGGGAGCGCCGCACTGTCGGAGGGGCAGTACTGAGGGAGCGCCGCACTGTCGGAGGAGCAGTACTGAGGGAGGCTGCACTGTCGGAGGGGCAGTACTGAGGGAGCGCCGCACTGTCGGAGGGGCAGTACTGAGGGAGCGCCGCACTGTCAGAGGGGCAGTACTGAGGGAGTGCTGCACTGTCGGAGGGGCAGTACTGAGGGAGCGCCGCACTGTCGGAGGGGCAGTACTGAGGGAGGGCTGCACTGTCGGAGGGGCAGTACTGAGGGAGCGCCGCACTGTCGGAGGGGCAGTACTGAGGGAGCGCCGCACTGTCGGAGGAGCAGTACTGAGGGAGGCTGCACTGTCGGAGGGGCAGTACTGAGGGAGCGCCGCACTGTCGGAGGGGCAGTACTGAGGGAGCGCCGCACTGTCAGAGGGGCAGTACTGAGGGAGCGCCGCACTGTCAGAGGGGCAGTACTGAGGGAGTGCTGCACTGTCGGAGGGGCAGTACTGAGGGAGCGCCGCACTGTCGGAGGGGCAGTACTGAGGGAGGGCTGCACTGTCGGAGGGGCAGTACTGAGGGAGCGCCGCACTGTCGGAGGGGCAGTACTGAGGGAGCGCTGCACTGTCGGAAGGGCAGTACTGAGGGAGAGCCGCACTGTCGGAGGGGCAGTACTGAGGGAGAGCTGCACTGTCGGAGGGGCGGTACTGAGGGAGTGCCGCAATGTCGGAGTGGCGGTACTGAGGGAGCGCAGCACTGTCGGAGGGGCAGTACTGAGGGAGCGCCGCACTGTCGAAGGGGCAGTACTGAGGGAGCCCTGCGCTGTCGAAGCGGCAGTACTGAGGGAGCCCTGCGCTGTCGAAGGGGCAGTACTGAGCGAGCGCTGCACTGTCAGACGGGCAGTACTGAGGGAGCGCTGCACTGTTGGGGTGGCATTACTGAGGGAGCGCTGCACTGTTGGGGGGGCAGTACTGAGGGAGCGCTGCACTGTCGGAGGTTCAGTACCGAGGGAGAGCTGCACTGTCGGAGGGACAGTACTGAGGGAGTGCCGCCCTGTCGGAGGGGCAGTACTGAGGGAGCACTGCACTGTCGGAGGGTCAGTACTGAGGGAGCGCTGCACTGTAGGAGGGGCAGTACTGAGGGAGCGCAGCGCTGTCGGAGGGGCAGTACTGAGGGAGCGCTGCACTGTGGGACAGGCAGTACTAAGGGAGCGCTGCACTGTCGGAGGGGCAGTACTGAGGGAGTGCTGCACTGTCGGAGGGGCAGTACTGAGGGAGCGCTGCACTGTCGGAGGGGCAGTACTGAGGGAGCGCTGCGCTGTTGGAGGGTTTGTACTGAGGGAGCGCCGCACTGTCAGAGGGGCAGTACTGAGGGAGTGCTGCACTGTCGGAGGGGCAGTACTGAGGGAGCGCTGCACTGTCGGAGGAGCAGTACTGAGGGAGAGCTGCACTGTCGGAGGGGCGGTACTAAGGGAGAGCCGCACTGTCGGAGGGGCAGTACTGAGGGAGCGCCGCACTGTCGGAGGGGCAGTACTGAGGGAGCGCTGCACTGTCGGAGGAGCAGTACTGAGGGAGAGCTGCACTGTCGGAGGGGCAGTACTGGGGGAGAGCTGCACTGTCGGAGGGGCAGTACTGAGGGAGCGCCGCACTGTCGGAGGGTCAGTACTGATGGAGAGCTGCACTGTCGGAGGGGCAGTACTGAGGGAGCGCCGCACTGCCAGAGGGGCTGTACTGAAGGAGCGCTGCACTGTCGGAGGGGCAGTACTGAGGGAGCGCCGCATTGTCGGAGGGTCAGTACTGAGGGAGCACTGCACTGTCGGAGGGGCAATACAGAGGGAGCGCTGCACTGTCGGAAGGGGCAGTACTGCGGGAGAGCTGGATTGTCGGGGGGGGGCAGTACTGAGGGAGTGCCGCGCTGTCGGAGGGGCAGTACTGAGGGAGCGCTGCACTGTCGGAGGATCAGTACTGTGGGAGCGCCGCACTGTCGGAAGGGCAGTACTGAGGGAGCGCTGCGCTGTCAGAGGGGCAGTACTGAGGGAGCACCGCACTGTCGGAGGGGCGGAACCGAGGGAGTGCTGCGCTGTCGGAGGGGCAGTACCGAGGGAGCGCTGCGCTGTCGAAGGGTCAGTGCCGAGGAAGCGCTGCGCTGTCGGAGGGTCAGTACTGAGGGAGCGCCGCCCTGTCGGAGGGGCAGTACTGTGGGAACCCGGCGCTGTCGGAGGGGCAGTACCGAGGGAGCCCAGCGCTGTCGGAGGGGCAGTACCAAGGGAGCGCTGCGCTGTCGGAGGGACAGTACCGAGGGAGTGCCGCTCGGTCGGAGGGGCAGTACCGAGGGAGCGCCGCACTGTCGGAGGGGCGGTACTGAGGGAGTGCTGCACTGTCGGAGGGGCAGTAACAAGGGAGCTCCGTGCTGTCGGAGGGGCAGTAATGAGGGAGCTCCGTGCTGTCGGAGGGGCAGTGCTGAGGGAGAGCTGCATTGTCGAAGGGGCAGTACTGAGGGAGCGCTGCACTGTCAGAGGGGCAGTAATGAGGGAGCGCCGCACTGTCGGAGGGGCAGTAATGAGGGAGCGCCGCACTGTCGGAGGGGCAGTACTGAGGGAGCGCTGCACTGTCAGAGGGGCAGTGCTGTTGGAGGGTCAGCATTAGAATCATTGAATGGAAACCAAAATGCCTGTGAAAGAATCTCTTTGAAAGAACTCTGCAATTATTCCCACTCCCCGTGTTCTTTCCCCATAGTCCTGCAAAATTTTCCCTTTCAAACTATTTATCCAATTCCCTTTTGAAAGGTACTGTTAAATCTGTTTCCACCGCCATTTCAGGCAGCGCGTTCCAGATCATGAAGTATCGCTGCGTAAAAAAATATCATCCTCCATTTCCTTTGCCAGTTACCTTCAATCTGTGTCCTCTGGTTCTCGACCCTTCCACCAATGGGAACAGTTTCTCTCTATCTACTCTGTCCAGATGCCTCATGATTTTGAACACCTCTATCAAATCTACTCTTAACCTTCTCTGCTCCAAGGAGAACAACCCCAGCTTCTCCAGTCTATCCACGTAACTGAAGTCCCTCATCCCTGGAATCATTCTCGTAAATCTTTTCTGCACCCTCTCTAAGGCCTTCACATCCTTCCTAAAGTGCGGTGCCCAGAATTGGACACAATACTCCAGTTGAGACTAAACCAGTGTTTTATAAAGGTTCATCATAACTTCCTTGCTTTTGTACTCTATACCTCTATTTATGAAGCCCAGGATCCCGTAAGCTTTTTTAACCGCTTTCTCAACCTGCCCTGCCACCTTCAACGAATTGTGCACATAAACCCCCAGGTCTCTCTGTTCATGCACCCCCTATAGGATTCTACCCTTTAGTTTATATTGCCTCTCCTCGTTCTTCCTGCCAAAATGTATCACTTCACAATTTTCTGTGTTAAATTTCATCTGCCACGTGTCCGTCCATTCCACCAGCCTGTCTATGTCCTCTTGAAGTCTGTCACTCTCCTCCTCACTGTTCACTATACTTCCAAGTTTTGTGTCATCTGCAAATTTTGAAATTGTGCCCTGTACACCCAAGTCTAAGTCATTAATATATATCAAGAAAAGCAGTGTTCCTAGAACTGACCCCTGGGGAACACCACTGTCTACCTTCCTCCAGTCCGAAAAACAACCGCTCACCACTACTCTCTGTTTCCTGTCACTTAGCCAATTTTGTATCCATGCTGCCACTGTCCCTTTTATTCCATGGGCTTCAACTTTGCTGGTAAGCCTATTATGTGGCACTTTATCAAACACCTTTTGGAAATCCATGTACACCACATCAACCACATTACCCTCATCAACTGTTTCTGTTACCTCATCAAAAAACTCAATCAAGTTAGTTAAACACGATTTGCCTTTGACAAATCCATGCTGGCTTTCCTTAATTAATCCACACTTGTCCAAGTGACTGTTAATTTTGTCCCGGATTATCGATTCTAAAAGCTTCCCTACTACCGAGGATACACTGACTGGCCAGTAGTTGCTGGGTTTATCCCTGCACCCTTTTTTGAACAACACCTTCTTCCTTGGTAAAGACAGGTGCAAAGTACTCATTTAGTACCTCAGCCATGTCATCTGCCTCTATGCGTAGGTCTCCATTTTGGTCCCTAATCGGCCCCACCCCTCCTCTTACTACCCGTTTATTATTTATATGCCTTTAGAAGACTTTTGGATTCCCTTTTATGTTAGCTGTCAGTCTATTCTCATACTCTCTCTTTGCCCAATTTCCCTTTTCACCTCCCCTCTGAACTTTCTATATTCAGCCTGGTTCTCACTTGTATTCTCAATCTGACATCGGTCATATGCCCCCTTTTTCTGCTTCATCTTACTCCCTATCTCTTTCATCATCCAGGGAGCTGTGTCTTTGATTGCTCTCCCTTTCCCCCTGGTGGGAATGTACATCGACTGGACCCGAACCATCTCTTTAAAGGCAGCCCATTGTTCCAGCTCAGTTTGACCTGCCAATCTTTGATTCCAATTTCCCCGGGCCAGATCCCTTCTCAACCCACTGAAACTGGCCCTCCTCCAATTCAGGATTTTTACTCCAGATTGCTCCTTGTGCTTTTCCATAGCTCATCTAAACCTCATAATACTATGATCACTGTTCCCTAAATGTTCCCCTCCTGACACTTGCTCCACTTGACCCACCTCATTCTCCAGAACCAGATCCAGCAATGCCTTGTTCCTCATTGGGCCGGAAACGTACTGATCAAGAAAGTTCTCCTGAACACACTTCAGAAATTCTTCCCCCACTCTGCCCTTTACACTATTACTATCCCAGTCTATATTAGGATAGTTGAAGTCCCCCATTATCACTACTCTGTAGTTCTTGCACCTCTCTGCAATTTCCCTGCAAATTTGCTCCTCTATATCCTTCCCACTAGTTGGTGGCCTATAGAATACACCTAGTAGTGTAATGGCACCTCTATTGTTTCTTAACTAGTTCGGCCCTAGCTGGAGTAGTGTGTCCAATTCTGGGCACCGCACTTCAGGAAGGATTAGAGAGGGTGTAGAGGGGATTTACTAGAATGGTTCCAGGGATGAGGGAATTCAGTTACGTGGAGAAACTGGAGAAGCTGGGGTTGATCTCCTTAGAGCAGAGAAGGTTGAGAGGAGATTTGAGAGAGGTGTTCAAAATCATGAGGGTTCTGGACAGAGTAAATAAAGAGAAAATGTTTCTCATGGCTGAAGGGTCGATAACCAGAGGGCACAAGGCGATTGGTAAAAACAGAGGCGACATGAGGGAACGCGCTGCCTGATAGGCTGGTGGATACAGATTCAATAGTAGCCTTCTTCATTAGCCGAGGCATAGAATATAAGAGCAGGGAGGTTATGATGGAGCTGTACAAAACGCTAGTTAGGCCACAGCTGGAATACTGTGTGCAGTTCTGGTCGCCACACTATAGGAAGGATGTGATTGCATTGGAGAGGGTGCAGAGGAGATTCACCAGGGATGTTACCTGGGCTGGAGTGCTTCAGCTATGAAGAGAGACTGGACAGGCTGGGGTTGTTTTCCTTAGAGCAGAGAAGGCTGAGGGGGGGACCTGATTGAGGTGTACAAAATTATGAGGGGCACAGATAGGGTAGATAGAAAGGAACTTTTCCCCTTAGCAGAGGGGTCAATAACCAGGGGGCATAGTTTCAAGGTAAGGGGCAGGAGGTTTAGAGGGGATTTGAGGAAAAACTTTTTCACCCAGAGGGTGGTTGGAATCTGGAACTCACTGCCTGAAAGGGTGGTAGAGGCAGGAACCCTCACAACATTCAAGAAGCATTTAGATGAGCACTTGAAACGCCATAGCATACAAGGCTACGGACCAGGTGCTGGAAACTGGGATTAGAATAGACAGGGCTTGATGGCCGGCGCGGACACGATGGGCCGATGTGCTGTATAACTCTATGACTCTGTTGAACACCGTTTTAAATGTTTCCAATTGGTGTTCTATGTCATTGTTTGTCAATATTATTGTCCATTTTATTTTCCCAAGTTCTATTCTCAGCCCCTCAAAATCATCTTTTCTCCAATCTATTACCCTGGTCTTCGTCATACTTATGTCCTTCTCAATTATCATCTCAAAGCATATTATATTATGGTCACTATTGCCTAGATGTTCCCCTACTTTTACTTCTTTTATCTGCTCTGGTTTGTTCCCCATTACTAGATCCAATAGCGCATCCTCCTTTGTTAGGCTTCTTGCATATTGGGTTAGAAAGGAGTCCAGTACACATCATAGGAACTCCATTCCCTTATCCCCCTTACCTATCTCTTCTGTCCAATTAATATCGGGGTAGTTGAAATCCCCCATGATTATTATTCTATGTTTTTTACTCATTTCCCTAATTTGTTTGCATATTTCTTCCTCCACCTCCCTTCCACTATTAGGTGGTCTGTAGACTACACCTATTAGTGTGATTGATCCTTTATTATCTTTTATCTCTATCCACATGGATTCTATTTTTGTCTCACTGATAGCTGCGTCACTTTTTTCTACTGCCATTATGTTATCCCTAATAAGTACAGCTACTCCACCTCCCCTTTTTCCCTCCCTATCTTTTCTAAATGTGTTATACCCTGCAATGCTTAACTCCCAGTCCTGATTTTTCTGTCGCCATGTCTCAGTAATCCCTACCATGCCTGGTTCCTCACAATGTATTATTGCTTCCAGCTCCCCTGTTTTATTACGGACACTGTGTGCATTGCTGTAGAAAGTTTAACTCATTTTTAATAGTAGTTCCTCTCACTTTATTTTTAACCATCTTTTTAGACTTCTGTTCTATAACTCTATTTATTCCCTGGCCATCACTGTCTTCCCTTACTTTACTCTTTCCTATGCTCTCTTTTCCTGTTCTGTTTATATTTAGGCTGGTTACGTTTCTTGTAGATCCCTCCCCCCATCTTACTAGTTTAAAGCCTTTGCCACCTCCCTATTTACCCTTTCCACTAGGACACGGGTCCCATCCCGGTTCAGGTGGAGCCCGTCCCATCGGTACAGCTCCATTCCTGTCCCAGACCTGGTGCCAGTGTCCCATGAAAAGGAACTCCTCTTTCCCACACTAGACCTTTAGCCACCTGTTAATTCTCCTGATCTGACTGTTTCTATGCCAATTTGCACGTGGCTTGGGCAATAATCCAGAGATTATTACCCTCGAGGTCCTGCTTTTTAATTTCGCTCCTAACTCCTGATACTCCCTCAGCAAGACCTCCTCCCTGTTCCTACCTATGACGTTTGTTCCAACACGGACCACGACAACTGGATTTTCCCCCTCCCTTTCCAAATTCCTCTCCAGCTGCCACGAGATATCCCTTACCCCGGCAACACACCCTTTGGGATTCTCGTTCTTGGCTGCAGAGGATGCTATCTATCCCCCTAATTATAGAGTCCCCTATCACTACCACATTTCTATTCTGCTCTTTCCCCCCCTTGGACAGCCTTCTGAGCCATGGTGCCTTGGTCTGCATTGTGGCTGTCCTCCCTGCAGTCTTTCTCCTTGTCCTCACAGGTAGCGAGTACATCGTACCTGTTGGACAGGACCAGTGTCTGCGGGACCTCCTTCACAACCTCTCCTAAATCCCCGCTATCCGGCTCCCTAACAGTCACACGCTCCCTTTCCTGAACCTGTGCTTTCCTCTGGGGTGTGAATGTATTCTGGATAAAACTATCCAGAAATTCCTCCCTCTCCCTTAAGTTTTGGAGTGTGTCGAACGCGCACTCCAGCTCAATCACTCTGAGCTGGAGTGACTGAAGGCAGAGACATTCCCTGCAGATGTGGGAATCCGGGATAGTCTCGCTGTCCACAAACTCCCACATACTACAGTCCCGATACATTGCCTGCCCTGCCATCTCTAATCTTTTTTTATTTATTTGTTTACTGATCGCCTGAATTAATTTAATTAAAGTTTTTATTCAAATGATTATTTATGCTTATATTAATTAATTTGTTTATCTAGTTGAGCTATTAATTTAATAAATTAAGTACTCATTTCGTACCTCAGCCATGCCTTCTGCCTCCACCTATAGATCTCCATTTTTGACCCTAATCAGCCCCACCGCTCATCATCATAGAGTCATAACCGCACAGAAGGAGGTCATTCGGCCCATCGAGTCCGTGCCGGATCTCTGTAGAGCAATCCAGTCAGTCCCATTCCCCCGCTCTATCCCCGTAGCCCTGCAAGTTTATTTCCCCCAAGTGCCTATCCAGTCTCCCCTTGAAAACATTGAGTGTCTCCGCTTCCACCACTTCCGTCGGCAGCGAGTTCCAGGTCATCACCACTCGCTGTGTAAAAATGTTTTTCCTCACACCCCCCCCCCCCCACCCCCGTATCTCTTGCCCAAAACCTTAAATCTGTGTCCCCTAGTCCTTGTACCACCAACTAGTGGGAACAGCCTTTCCCCGTCTATCCGATCCAAACCCATCATCATCTTGTACACCTCTATCAAATCACCCCTCAAACTCCTTTGCTCTAATGAAAACAAATCCAGCTTCTCCAAAAATAACAACAGAAAACGCTGGAAAAACTCAGCAGGCCAGGCAACATCCGTGGAGAGAGAAAGAGAGTTAACGTTTCAGGTCGAAACCCTTCGTCGGAACCTTCTCCAGCTTCTCCAACCTGTCCTTGTAGCTAAGATCCCCCCATCCCCAGAACCATTCTGGTAAACCTCCTCTGCACCCTCTCAAGGGCCTTCACTCCTCTGACAACCCTCTGTAAGGCCTTCACATCCTCCCTAAAGTGTGGTGTCGAGAATTGGCCACAATACTCCAGCTGAGGCCTAACCAGCGCTTTATAAAGAGTTAGTATTGTTTTCTTGCATTTGTACTCTATACCTCTATTTATAAAGCCAATTTTAACAGCCATTTTAACAGCCTTCTCCACTTGCCCTGCCTGCTTCAAAGATTTGTGTGCGCACACCTCCAGGTCACTCTGATCCTGCACCCCCTTTAAAATTGTACCATTTAGTTCATATTGCCTCTCCTCATTCTTCCTTCTCTGAGTTAAACTTCACCTGCCCATTTCACCAGTCTGTCCCTGTCCTCCTGAAGTCTGCTACTATCCTCCTCACTGTTTACTACATTTCCAGAGTTCTGTGTCATCTGCAAACTTTGAAATTGTGCCCTGTACACCCAAGTCCAGGTCATTAATATACATTAAAGAGCAGTGATGCTTCTACCGAGCCCTGGGGAACACCACTGTATACAGTGACAGGATCGGACAAAGTCAACATGGATTTACAAAAGGTAAATCATGCTTGACTAATCTACTGGAATTTTTTGAGGATGTAACTGGTAGAATAGATAAGGGAGAACCAGTGGATGTGGTGTATTTGGACTTTCAGAAGGCTTTCGATAAGGTCCCGCATAAGAGATTAACGTGTAAAGTTAAAGCACATGGGATTGGGGGTAAGGTACTGACTTGGATAGAAAACTGGTTGGCAGACAGGAAGCAAAGAGTTGGAATAAACGGGTCTTTTTCCGAGTGGTAGGCAGTGACTAGAGGGGTACCGTGGGGATCGGTGCTAGGACCCCAGTTATTCACAATATATATTAATGATCTAGATGAGGGAACTAGATGTAATATCTCCAAGTTTGCAGATGACACAAAGCTGGGTGGGCGTGTGTGCTGTGAGGAGGATGCAGAGAAACTCCAGAATGATTTGGACAGGTTGGGTGATTGGGCAGATGCAGTATAATGTGGATAAATGTGAGGTTATCCACTTTGGTGGCAAAAACAGGAAGGCAGATTATTATCTGAACGGCAATAGATTGGGAAAAGGGGAAGTGCAACGAGACCTGGGAGTCCTTGTGCACCAGTCGCTGAAGGTAAGCATGCAGGTTAAGAAGGCAAATGGTATGTTGGCCTTCATAGCGAGAGGATTTGAGTACAGGAGCAAGGAGGTCTTACTACAGGTGTACAGGGCTTTGGTGAAACCACACCTTGAGTATTGTGTGCAGTTTTGGTCACCTTATCTGAGGAAGCATGTTCTTGCCATGGAGGGAGTGCAGCGAAGATTCACCAGACTGATACCTGGGATGGCAGGAATGACGTATGAAGAGAGATTGGGTCGATTGGGCTTGTATTCGCTGGAGTTTAGAAGAATGAGAGGGGATCTCATTGAAACTTATAAAATTCTAACAGAACTAGACAGACTAGATGCAGGAAGGATGTTCCCGATGGCCGGGGAGTCCAGAACCAGGGGTCACAGTCTAAGGATAAGGGGTAAGCCATTTAGGACTGAGATAAGGAGCAATTTCTTCACCCAGAGAGTGGTGAACCTGTGGAATTCTCTACCACAGAAGGCAGTTGAGTCCAATTCATTAAATAGATTCAAGAAGGAGTTGGATATATTTCTTAAGGCTAAAGGTATCAAGGGATATGGCAGAAAGCAGGGACAGGGTACTGAATTTGGATGATCAGCCATGATCGCATTGAATGGCGGAGCAGGCTCGAGGGGCCGAATGGCCTACTCCTGCTCCTATCTTCTATGTTTCTATACCCCTCTCCAGTCTGAAAAACAACCGTTCACCACTACTCTCTGTTTCCTGTCACTTAGCCAATTTCGCATCCATGCTGCCACTGTCCCTTTAATCCCATTGGCTTGAATTTTGCTAACAAGTCTATTCTGTGGTACTTTATCAAACGCCTCTTGGAAGTCCATGTGTACATAAACTGCACTACCCTCAGCAACCCTCTCTGTTACTTCATCAAAGAACTCAATCAAGTTAGTCAAACACGATTTGCCTTTTGTATCAGCGGTGGCTCAGTGGGTAGCACCCTCGCCTCTTGAGTCAGAAGGTTGTGGGTTCAAGTCCCACTCCAGGGACTCGAGCACAAAAATCAAGGACTGACATTCCAGTCCAGTGCAGTGCTGAGGGAGTGCTGCACTGTCGGAGGTGCCGTCTTTCGGATGAGACGTTAAACCGAGGCCCCGTCTGCTCTCTCGGGTGGAGGTAAAAGATCCACTATTTTGAAGAAGAGCAGGGGAGTTCTCCCCGGTGTCCTGGCCAATATTTATCCCTCAATCAACATCACTAAAAACAGATGATCTGGTCATTATCACATTGCTGTCTGTGGGAGCTTGCTGTGCACATTTCCCACACTACAACAATGCTGTTTGTAGTGTACATTAATGATTTAGATATGAATGTAGGAGGTATGATCAGTAAGTTCGCAGATGACACGAAAATTGGTGGAGTGGTAAATAGCGAGGAGGGAAGCCTCAGGCTACAGGAAGATATAGACGGGTTGGTCAGATGGGCAGAACAGTGGCAAATGTAATTTAACCCTGAAAAGTGTAAGGTGATGCATTTTGGGAGGACTAACAAGGCAAGGGAATACACAATGAATGGTAGGACCCTAGGAAGGACAGAGGATCAGAGAGACCTTGGTGTGCATGTACATAGATCCCTGAAGGCAGCAGGACAGGCAGATAAGGTGGTTAAAAAGGCATATGGGATACTTGCCTTCATTAGCCGAGGCATAGAATATAAAAGCAGGGAGGTTATGATGGAGCTGTACAAAACGCTAGTTAGGCCACAGCTGGAATACAGCGTGCAGTTCTGGTCTCCACACTATAGGAAGGATGTGATTGCATTGGAGAGGGTGCAGAGGAGATTCACCAGGATGTTATCTGGGTTGGAGCGCTTCAGCTATGAAGAGATACTGGACAGGCTGGGGTTGTTTTCCTTAGTGCAGAGAAGACTGAGGGGGGCCTGATTGAGGTGTACAAAATTATGAGGGGCATGGATAGGGTAGATAGAAAGGAACTTTTCCCCTTAGTAGAGGGGTCACTAACCAGGGGGCATAGTTTCAAGGTCAGGGGCAGGAGGTTTAGAGGGGATTTGAGGAAAAACCTTTTCACCCAGAGGGTGGTTGGAATCTGGAACTCACTGCCTGAAAGGGTGGTAGAGGCAGGAACCCTCACAACATTCAAGAAGCATTTAGATGAGCACTTGAAACGCCATAGCATACAAGGCTAGGGACCAAGTGCTGGAAAGTGGGATTAGAATAGACAGGGCTTGATGGGCAGCGCGGACACGATGGGCCGAAGGGCCTCTTTCTGTGCTGTCCAACTCTATGACTCTCTTACAACAGTGACTCCACTTCAAATAAGAACGTAAGAAATGGGAGCAGGAGTAGGCCAATCGGCCCCTCGAGCCTGCTCCGCCATTCAATAAGATCATGGCTGATCTGATCCTCACCTCAAATCTAAAGAACACAAGAAGTAGGAGCAGGACCCGGCCACTCAGCCCCTGGGCCCGCTCCGCCACCTACAGGGCCTTGACCGATCCGAACTCAGCCTCATGTCCAATTTCCTGCCCTCTCCCCGTAACCCCTAATTCCCTTTACTTCTCGGAAACTGTCTATTTCTGTTTTAAATTTATTTAATGATGTAGCTTCCACAGCTTCCTGGGGCAGCAAATTCCACAGACCTACTACCCTCTGAGTGAAGAAGTTTCTCCTCATCTCAGTTTTGAAAGAGCAGCCCCTTATTCTAAGATTATGCCCCCTAGTTCTAGTTTCACCCATCCTTGGGAACATCCTCACCGCGTCCATAGTACTTCATTGTCTGTAAAGCGCTTTGAGACGTCCGGTGGTCGTGAAAGGCGCTATATAAATGCAAGCTCTTTCTCCTTTTTAGCAGGCTATTAGAAGAGGAGGATTTGCAGACCCAACGTCACGCCAAGATCTGCCGGAGTCACGCGATTCATCAGGACCTGAATACCATCGGATTTTGAATATGGAAGGAAAAAGCACCGTTCGCAGCGGGGACAAGCCGTACATGTGCTCGGAGTGCGACTGTGCCTTCAGCCGATCTTCCAACCTGGCGATACACATGCGCAGCCACACGGGGCAGCAGCCCTACAAATGCGCGGACTGTGGGAAGGGGTTCAATTACCCATCTGAGCTGGAGACTCATCGGCGCAGCCACACCGGGGAGAGGCTCTTCAGCTGCTCCGTGTGCGGGAAGGGATTCACTCGCTCCTCCCACCTGCTGACCCACCGGCCCGTCCACACCGGGGAGAGGCCGTTCACCTGCTCCGTCTGCGGGAAGGGCTTCACTCAGTCCTCCCACCTCCTGACGCACCAGCACATTCACACCGGGGAGAGGCCGTTCCGCTGCTCCATCTGCGGGAAGGGATTCACTCAGATGTCCAACCAGCTGCGACACCAGCGCGTCCACGCCGGGGAGAGGCCGTTCCTGTGCTCCGTCTGTGGGAAGGGATTCACCCAGTCCTCCACCCTGCTGAGACACCAGCGCACTCACACCGGGGAGAGGCCGTTCACCTGCTCCGTGTGCGGGAAGGGATTCACCCGGTCCTCCCACCTGCTGACCCACCAGCGGGTTCACACCGAAGAGAGGCCCGTTCGATCTCGCGGTGCTTCGGGGGCGACCGCGGGGTCTGGGAGCGCAGCGGCTGAGACCGTTTCTGGGAGCGCTGTGACGACTCCCGGTGCCTGGGACGAGTGGGAGAGGGGCCCGGGAATCTGGGAGCAATGGGGAGGGAGAGTCCAGGGGGCCGAGAGGACTGGAGGTGATTCTGGGATTACGGCGCACTGGGAGGGGGACCGCTGGGCCTGGCAGCACTGGGGCTGGTCGCAGGATGCAGGAGCTCTGGGAGGACACTAGGGGTTTGGGAGCACTGGGAGGGGAATTCCAGGAAGCTGGGAGTGGGACACCATGGGCTGGTGGTGTAGGAGGTCCCTGGGGCTGGGATTGGGGGGATAGGAGCATGGGCCCAATCTCCAATTGGTCACCCTGAGACCACCATGTACCTGTCGCCAACTGTGCGGTCACCGGTCAGTAACACCACCCCCATCCCATTCTCTGCCCCTCCTTCCCCCATCCCACTCACTGCCCCGCCTCCCCCCATCCCACTCTCTGACCCTCCTTCCCCCATCCCATTCTCTGACCCTCCTTCCCCATCCCACTCTCTGCCCCTCCTCTCCCCATCCCACTCACTGCTCCTCCCCATCCCACTCACTGCCCCTCCTCCCCCATCCCACTCTCTGACCCTCCTCTCCCCATCCCACTCACTGCCCCTCCTCCCCCCATCCCACTCTCTGACCCTCCTCTCCCCATCCCATTCTCTGACCCTCCTTCCCCCATCCCACTCTCTGACCCTCCTTCCCCCATCCCACTCTCTGACCCTCCTTCCCCCATCCCATTCTCTGACCCTCCTTCCCCCATCCCACTCTCTGCCCCTCCTTCCCCCATCCCATTCTCTGACCCTCCTTCCCCCATCCCACTCTCTGACCCTCCTTCCCCCATCCCATTCTCTGACCCTCCTTCCCCCATCCCACTCTCTGCCCCTCCTCTCCCCATCCCACTCTCTGCCCCTCCTCTCCCCATCCCACTCACTGCTCCTCCCCATCCCACTCACTGCCCCGCCTCCCCCCATCCCACTCGCTGACCCTCCTCTCCCCATCCCATTCTCTGACCCTCCTTCCCCCATCCCACTCTCTGACCCTCCTTCCCCCATCCCACTCTCTGACCCTCCTTCCCCCATCCCATTCTCTGACCCTCCTTCCCCATCCCACTCTCTGACCCTCCTTCCCCCATCCCACTCTCTGACCCTCCTTCCCCCATCCCATTCTCTGACCCTCCTTCCCCCATCCCACTCTCTGACCCTCCTTCCCCCATCCCATTCTCTGACCCTCCTTCCCCCATCCCACTCTCTGCCCCTCCTTCCCCCATCCCATTCTCTGACCCTCCTTCCCCCATCCCACTCTCTGACTCTCCTTCCCCCATCCCATTCTCTGACCCTCCTTCCCCCATCCCACTCTCTGCCCCTCCTCTCCCCATCCCACTCTCTGCCCCTCCTCTCCCCATCCCACTCTCTGCCCCTCCTCTCCCCATCCCACTCACTGCTCCTCCCCATCCCACTCACTGCCCCGCCTCTCCCCATCCCACTCACTGCCCCTCCTCCCCCCATCCCACTCTCTGACCCTCCTCTCCCCATCCCACTCTCTGACCCTCCTCTCCCCATCCCACTCTCTGACCCTCCTCTCCCCATCCCACACCAGTTGCCAGTACCGGCCATAAACCATTCGCCATGTTATTTGTGTATTTTCCCACCTTGACACTCTTCAATATAAATTTCCATCGTCAAATAAAGATTACCTCATATAAAATGCTCAAAAGCTCATGTGTTTACACCGTTAGATGTTAGAAATAACATCAAAGTTACATCACGGAGACAGGCCAGTCAGCCCGACCAATCCATGTGAGAATTTGCCCTCCTCACCAGCAAATAGTCCGGATCACATTGACCCGCTCTTTTCCTTCATCCACCTAGCCAATCTAATCTTGAACCCGGACATAGTTTAATCACTAATCCTGAAAGTGAGTTCCACAGCCTCACAGCTCGTGAGTGTAAAGAAGTTATTTTTTATTTGTTTATGGGATGTGGACGTCGCTGGCAAGGCCGGCGTTTATTGCCCATCCCTAACTGCCCTTGAGAAGGTGGTGGTGAGCTGCCTTCTTGAACCGCTGCAGTCCGTGTGGTGAAGGTGCTCCCACAGTGCTGTTAGGGAGGGAGTTCCAGGATTTTGACCCAGCGACGATGAAGGATCGGCGATATACTTCTAAGTCAGGATGGTGTGTGACTTGGAGGGGAACTTGGAGGTGGTGGTGTTCCCATGAGCCTGCTGCCCTTGTCCTTCTAGGTGGAAGAGGTCGCGGGTTTGGGAGGTGCTGCCGAAGAAGCCTTGGCGAGTTGCTGCAGTGCGTCCTGTCGACTCTGTTTCTCATTATTGTTCTAAATCTCTTACATTTAATCTTGTATCTATTGCCTCCTTTCCCAACTTCTGAAAAGAGTCTATTTCTATCTCCCCTGTCCCATCCTTTCATAAGTTTAAGCACTCCTTATCTGAGGAAGGATGTTCTTGCCATGGAGGGAGTGCAGCGAAGATTCACCAGACTGATACCTGGGATGGCAGGAATGACGTATGAGGAGAGATTGGGTCGATTAGTCTTATATTCGCTGGAGTTTAGAAGAATGAGAGGGGATCTCATTGAATCTTATAAAATTCTAACAGGACTAGACAGACTAGATGCAGGAAGGATGTTCCCGATGGCCGGGGAGTCCAGAACCAGAGGTCACAGTCTAAGGATAAGGGGTAAGCCATTTAGGACTGAGATGAGGAGGAATTTCTTCACCCAGAGAGTGGTGAACCTGTGGAATTCTCTACCACAGAAGGCAGTAGAGGCCAATTCATTAAATATATTCAAGAAGGAGTTAGATATATTTCTTAAGGCTAAAGGGATCAAGGGATATGGGGAGAAAGCAGGGACAGGGTACTGAATTTGGATGATCAGCCATGATCGCATTGAATGGCGGAGCAGGCTCGAGGGGCCGAATGGCCTACTCCTGCTCCTATCTTCTATGATTCTGTTATATCGCCCTGTAATCTGTGGTGTTCCAATGAAAAGAAGTCCCAATGTTGAAGTTTTTCTTCGTATTTTCATAGACCAGGCAGGGTCCGATGCTGCACCCTCTCGATAACCTCAATGTCCTTCCTATAGTGTGGAGCCCAATGCTGCACAGTGTACTCTACCCATTAGATACTGAGAATCCAAAGAAAACTAAGGTGCTGCCTTTAATGTCCTAGGAATCTGCATCTCAAAAAGTTTTTAGATACCTTTGAATCGCAAAAATGGTCCCTTGGCTTTCCCCGATGAGGAATAGTTTTAACTGAATTGTGGGCCAAATTGAAAAGGGGTGGGGTCTTGCTGTGATTGACATGGGTGGCGGCCAATCAGGAAGAACTCAAATCCAATTCATTTCCCTCTGATTTGAATGAGTTGGAAAAAAAAACTAACGCGACTCTGCTTCACTTTTTCACACCTTCTCCAAAAACAGTCTTTGTTCTGCCTTTGGGATTTCGGGAAAAGAAACCACAGGTGCTGGGAATCACCGCTGTTTAATGGGATTAAGGAACAGTTAATACAGTGCTGGGAATCACCGCTGTTTAATGGGATTAAGGAACAGTTAATACAATGCTGGGAATCACCGCTGTTTAATGGGATTAAGGAACAGTTAATACAGTGCTGGGAATCACCGCTGTTTAATGGGATTAAGGAACAGTTAATACAGTGCTGGGAATCACCGCTGTTTAATGGGATTAAGGAACAGTTAATACAGTGCTGGGAATCACCGCTGTTTAATGGGATTCAGGAACAGTTAATATTTTAAATGTGAATCTTAACGAAAATAAAGATTTGAGAATTCAATCCTCAATTTGCTTTCAAGTCTTTTGGACAAACAAAGATACTGAGAAACGGTCAGGGGTTGAAGCAGCCTCTCTTCCACGTGGAGGCACCGACTGATCCAGGCTATGAAATTCAGTATCAAGGTTCGATGGCCTCAATTTATGGTAAGGTGTGGACTCACTGCACAAGGAGCAGATTTTCACCCTCTCTTTTCTCACCCCGGCTGGAGGGATGGGCAAAAGAGCTGAATTCCTGAGGTGTTGTAATGCCCTTGACAATCTGAAACTAGAGTCCCAAATCTAAACAAAGGAAACTACGAAGGTATGAGCAGTGAGTTGACTATGATAGATTGGGGAGCTTCATTAAAAGGCATGACGGTGGATAGGCAATGGCTAACATTTAAGGAACGAATGCATGAATTGCAACGGTTATACATTCCTTTCTGGCGCAAAAACACAAAAGGAAAAGCGGCCCAACCATGGCTAACAAAAGAAATTAAGGATAGTAATAGATCCAAAGAGGGGTCATATAAAGTTGCCAGAAAAAGTAGCAAGCCTGAAGATTGGGAGCAGTTTAGAGTTCAGCAAAAAAGGACCAAGAGATTGATTAAGAGGGGAAAAATAGAGTATGAGAGTAAACTTGCAAGGAACATAAAAGCGGACTGTAAAATCTTCTACAAGTATGTAAAAAGAAAAAGATTAGTGAAGACAAATGTAGGTCCCCTAAAGTCAGAAATGGGAGAATTTATAATGGGGAACAGGGAAATGGCAGAGCAATTAAACAAATACTTTGGTTCTGTCTTCACGGAAGAGGACACAAATAACTCCCCAGAAATGCTAAGGAACCAAGGGTCTAGTGAGAAGGAGGAATTAAAGGAAATTAGTATTAGTAAAAAAATAGTGCTGGAGAAATTAATGGGACTGAAAGCCAATAAAATTCCAGGGCCTGATAATCTGCATCCCAGAGAACTAAAAGAGGTAGCCATGGAAATAGTGGATGCATTGGTTGTCATCTTCCAAAATTCTATAGATTATGGAACAGTTCCTGCAGATTAGAGGGTAGCAAATGTAACCCCACTATTTAAAAAAAGGAGGGAGAGAGAAAACAGGGAACAACAGACTGGTTAGCCTAACATCAGTAGTAGGGAAAATGCTAGAGTCTATTATAAAGGATGTGATAACAGGACACTTTGAAAATATCAATGGGATTAGACAAAGTCAGCATGGATTTATGATAGGGAAATCGTGTTTGACAAAACTACTGGAGTTTTTTGAGGATGTAAATTGTAGAATAGATAAGGGAGAACCAGTGGATGTGGTGTATTTGGATTTTCAGAAGGCCTTTGATAAAGTCCCACATAAGAGGTTAGTGTGCAAAATTAAAGCACATCGGATTGGGGGGTAATATACTGGCATGGATTGAAAATTGGTTAACAGACAGAAAACAGAGAGTAGGAATAAATGGGTCTTTTTCGGGGTGGCAGGCAGTGACTAGTGGGGTACCGCAGGGATCAGTGCTTGGACCCCAGCTAGTCACAATATATATCAATGATTTGGATGAGGGAACCAAATGTAATATTTCCAAGTTTGCTGATGACACGAAACTAGGTGGGATTGTGAGTTGTGAGGAGGATGCAAAGAGGCTTCAAGGCGATTTAGACAAGTTGAGTGAGTGGGCAAATACATGGCAGATGCAGTATAACGTGGATAAATGTGAAGTTAGCCACTTCATAGGAAAAACAGAAAGGCAGAGAATTATTTAAATGGTGATAGATTGGGAAATGTTGATGTACAGTGGGACCTGGGTGTCCTTGTACACCAGTCACTGAAAGCAAACATGCAGGTGCAGCAAGCAGTTAGGAAGGCAAATGGTATGTTGGCCTTCATTGCAAGAGAATTTGAGTACAGGAGCAAGGATGTCTTGCTACAGTTATACAGGGCCTTTGTGAGACCACACCTGGAGTACTGTGTACAGTTTTGGTCTCCTTACCTAAGAAAGGATACACTTGCCACAGAGGAAGTGCAGCGAAGGTTCACCAGACTGATTCCTGGGATGGCAGGACTGTCGTACGAGGAGAGATTGGGTCGACTAGGCCTGTATTCACTAGAGTTTAGAAGAATGAGAGGGGATCTCATTGAAACGTCTAAAATTCTGACAGAGCTAGACAGACTGGATGCAGGGAGGATGTTTCCCCTGGCTGGGGGTTCTAGAACAAGGGGTCACAGTTTCAGGATACGGGGTAGGACATTTAGGACTGAGATGAGAAATTTCTTCACTCAGTGGGTGGTGAACCTGTGGAATTCTCTGCCACAGAAGGCTGTGGAGGCCAAGTCACTGAATATATTTAAGAAGGAGATAAATAGAATTCTAGACACAAAAGGCATCAAGGGGTATGGGGAGAGAGCGGGAATATGGTATTGAGCTAGAGGATCAGCCATGATCATATTGAATGATGGAGCAGGCTCGAAGGGCCGAATGGCCAACTCCTGCTCCAATTTTTCTATGTTTCTATGACATCAAGGCAGCATTTGACTGAATATGGCATTGAGGCACCCCAGTATAACTGGAGTCAATGGGAGTCAAGGGGATAACTCATCACTGGCTGGAGTCATACCTAGCACAGAGTTGAGGGTTGTGGTTGTTGGAGGCAAATCTTCTCCTAGGACATGGGTGCAGTGGTTCCTCAGTGCAGTGTCCTAGGCCCAACCATCTTCAGCTGCTCCATCACTGACCTTCCCTCCATCATAATGTCATGAAGTGGGGATGTTCGCTATTGATTGCACAGAGCTCAGCTGCATTCGCAAGTCCTCAGATAATGGCCCAGAAATTAAACATGGATGGTTCCCGCGGGGGTAAGGATTCCCCGCGATATCGCACTCCACGCCTACCTTTTTGCTCCAGGCCCACACGAACTTTAGTTTGAATGGCTCTGTCTCTTGGAACCGTGCAGTGCTTGCGTGACCCAGAGACGCAATTAGTTTGTGCGAGCTCTGGGATCACGTGATTCAGTTAGAGCCAATGGCAGCACACCATCTTTCATTCATAGCTTTGACAGGAAGACCTGTCAAAGCTATGAATACTACACACCCCCAAAAGAACAGCTAAACCTCAATTAAATAAAAAAAAGCCATCACATTAATAAAATAAGTATAGTTAAATAAATTAACCACTTTAAACAAAAAATTAAATTTTTGAAAAAATTTAAAATCTTTTTAAAAGTTATAAAAATAAACTTACCTTTCTTTAACGTCTCTAAAAAAGATAAACCTGTTGAAAAAAAATTAAAATAACACTTAATTAACTACTTACCTTGTTAAAAGGGGGTCCTACGCCTGGTTTCTTTGTGTGTAAAATCTTCACCACTTACCTGCGCGTTCAAAGCTGGAAAAATAACTAAGTGCACTGCGTGCGCGCAGCCTGTAGTGCGCACGCGGTTCACTTAGGAACCGCCCCCTTTTCAATTCACGAAGTGTCGGTTTCCCACGCATGCGCAGTGCATGCAGGAAACCGGCAATTCGGGATCTAATACGTGAGAGTACACAGTGCATTCTCTCGCGTATTAGGTTTAATTTTCGGGCCAATGAAGCAATCAAAGCTTTCAGGGTCTAGGGTAAGGTTTCAAGGACGAGGGATAATGGTTCAGTGTCTAGGCTATTGGTTCGGGCTCTATGGTAAGTGTTCAGTGTCTAGAGTAAGGGATCAGGGTCTAGGGTATGTTTCCAAAGTCTAAGGAATGTGTTTAGGGTCGAGGGTAATGTTTCAGCATGTAGGGTAAGGGTTCAGGGTCCAGAATAGAGGCTCAAGTTCCAGGGTAAGTTTTCAAGGTCTAGGGTCAGGGTTCAGAGTCTGGGGTAGAGTTACAGGATCTAGGGTCAGGGTTCAGTGCCTGGGGTAGAGTAACAGGATCCAGGGTCAGGGTTCAGTGTCTGGGGTATAGTTACAGTATCTAGGGTCAGGGTTCAGTGTCTGGGGTATAGTTACAGGATCTAGGGTCAGGGTTCAGTGTCTGGGGTATAGTTACAGGATCAAGGGTCAGGGTTCAGTGTCTGGGGTATAGTTACAGGATCAAGGGTCAGGGTTCAGTGTCTGGGATATAGTTACAGGATCAAGGGTCAGGGTTCAGTGTCTGGGGTATAGTTACAGGATCAAGGGTCAGGGTTCAGTGTCTGGGGTATAGTTACAGGATCAAGGGTCAGGGTTCAGTGTAAGGGGTATAGTTACAGGATCTAGGGTCAGGGTTCAGTGTCTGGGGTATAGTTACAGGATCTAGGGTGAGGGTTCAGTGTCTGGGGTATAGTTACAGGTCTAGTGTCTAGGTGCATGTTCGTAGCTAAGATATGAGCTTCTAGCATGTTGGTTTAGCGTCTCGGCTGATGTATTTTGTTCTAAACTAATTGTTCAGGGTCTCGGGTAAGTGTTTTTCAGCGGCTACGGTAAGTGTTCAGGGTCTAATGTAACAGTTCAGTGTCTAGGTGAAGTGCTCAGTGCTTGGCTAAGTTTTTAAGGTCTAGGCTAACTGTTGAGGTTCTAGGCTAAGCTTTCAGGGCCAAGGTTAATTCTTCAGAGTCTTAGGTAAGTGTAAAGGGTCTCGGGCATGTGTCAAGCTTTTAGGGTAACTGTTCAGTGTCTAGGATAAGTGTTCAGTGTCTAGGATAAGTGTTCAGTGACTAGGCTAATTTTTCAGTTTCGATGCTTTTTTTGCAGTGTCTAGGCTATGTGTTCAGTGTATCGACTATGTGTTCAGTGTCTCGACTAAGGTTTCAGTGTCTAGGCTAAGGGTTCAGGGTCTCGGCTAAGTATTTAGGGTTTAGACTAAGTACTCAGTGTCTCGGCTCATTGTCCAGTGTCTATTCTATGAGTCCTGTGTCTGGGTTTTGTGTTCAGGATCTAGTCTAATTGTTCAATGTAGAGGCTAAGTATTCAGGGTCTAGATTAATTTTTCAGGCTGAGTGTTCAGGGTCTAGACTGAGTGTTCAGGGTCTAGGCTGAGTGTTCAGGGTCTAGGCTGAGTGCTCAGGGTCGAGGCTGAGTGCTCAGGGTCGAGGCTGCGTGTTCAGGGACTAAGCTGAGTGTTCAGTGTCTAGACTGAGTGTTCGGGGTCGAGGCTGAGTGTTCAGGGTCTAGTCTGAGTGTTCAGGGTCTAGACTGTGTGTTCAGGGTCTAGGCTGAGTGTTCAGGGTCTAGACTGAGTGTTCAGGGTCGAGGCTGAGTGTTCAGGGTCTAGGCTGAGTGTTCAGGGTCGAGGCTGAGTGTTCAGGGTCTAGGCTGAGTGTTCAGGGTCTAGACTGAGTGTTCAGAGTCTAGACTGAGTGTTCAGGGTCTAGACAGAGTGTTCAGGGTCTAGACTGAGTGTTCAGGGTCTAGACTGAGTGTTCAGGGTCTAGACTGAGTGTTCAGGGTCTAGACTGAGTGTTCAGGGTCTAGACTGAGTGTTCAGGGTCTAAGCTGAGTGTTCAGTGTCTAGACTGACTGTTCAGTGTCTAGACTGAGTGTTCAGGGTCGAGGCTGAGTGTTCAGGGTCGAGGCAGAGTGTTCAGGGTCTAGACTGAGTGTTCAGGGTCTAGGCTCAGTGTTCAGTGTCTAGGCTGAGTGTTCAGGGTCTAAGCTGAGTGTTCAGGGTCTAAGGTGAGTGTTCAGGGTCTAAGCTGAGTGTTCAGGGTCTAGGCTGAGTGTTCAGGGCCGAGGCACAGTGTTCAGGGTCGAGGCACAGTGTTCAGCGTCTAAGCTGAGTGTTCAGGGTTTAGACTGTGTGTTCAGTGTCTAGACTGAGTGTTCAGGGTCTAAGCTGAGTGTTCAGGGTCTAAGCTGAGTGTTCAGGGTCTAGACTGAGTGTTCAGGGTCTAAGCTGAGTGTTCAGTGACTAGACTGAGTGTTCAGGATCTAAGCTGAGTGTTCAGGGTCTAAGCTGAGTGTTCAGGGTCTAGGCTGAGTGTTCAGTGTCTAGACTGAGTGTTCAGGGTCTAAGCTGAGTGTTCAGATTCTAGGCTGAGTGTTCTGTGTCTAGACTGAGTGTTCAGGGTCTAAGCTGAGTGTTCAGTGTCTAGACTGAGTGTTAAGGGTCTAGGCTGGGTGTTCAGTGTCTAGACTGAGTGTTCATGGTCTAAGCTGAGTTTTCAGGGTCTAAGCTGAGTGTTCAGGGTCTAGGCTGAGTGTTCAGTGTCTCGACTGAGTGTTCAGGGTCTAACCTGAGTGTTCAGTGTCTAGACCGAGTGTTCAGGGTCTAGGCTGAGTGTTCAGTGTCTAGGCTGAGGGTTCAGGGTTTAAGCTGAGTGTTCAGGGTCTAGACTGAGTGTTCAGTGTCTAGGCTGAGTGTTCAGGGTCTAGTCTGAGTGTTCAGGGTCTAGGCTTAGTGTTCAGGGTCTAGGCTGAGTGCTCAGGGTCGAGGCTGAGTGCTCAGGGTCGAGGCTGAGTGTTCAGGGTCTAAGCTGAGTATTCAGTGTCTAGACTGAGTGTTTGGGCTCGAGCTGAGTGTTCAGGGTCTAGGCTGAGTGTTCAGGGTCGAGGCTGAGTGTTCAGGGTCTAGGCTGAGTGTTCAGGGTCTAGACTGAGTATTCAGAGTCTAGACTGAGTGTTCAGGGTCTAGACTGAGTGTTCAGCGTCTAGACTGAGTGTTCAGGGTCTAGACTGAGTGTTCAGGGTCTAAACTGAATGTTCAGGGTCCAGACTGAGTGCTCAGGGTCTATACTGAGTGTTCAGGGTCTAAGCTGAGTGTTCAGTGTCTAGACTGTGTGTTCAGTGTCTAGACTGAGTGTTCAGGGTCGAGGCTGAGTGTTCAGGGTCGAGGCAGAGTGTTCGGGGTCTAGACTGAGTGTTCAGGGTCTAAGGTGAGTGTTCAGGGTCTAAGCTGAGTGTTCAGTGTCTAGACTGAGTGTTCAGGGTCTAAGCTGAGTGTTCAGGGTCTAAGGTGAGTGTTCAGGGTCTAAGCTGAGTGTTCAGGGTCTAGGCTGAGTGTTCAGGGCCGAGGCACAGTGTTCAGGGTCGAGGCAGAGTGTTCAGCGTCTAAGCTGAGTGTTCAGGGTCTAGACTGAGTGTTCAGTGTCTAGACTGAGTGTTCAGGGTCTAAGCTGATTGTTCAGGGTCTAAGCTGAGTGTTCAGGGTCTAGACTGAGTGTTCAGGGTCTAAGCTGAGTGTTCAGTGACTAGACTGAGTGTTCAGGGTCTAAGCTGAGTGTTCAGGGTCTAAGCTGAGTGTTCAGGGTCTAAGCTGAGTGTTCAGGGTCTAGGCTGAGTGTTCAGTGTCTAGACTGAGTGTTCAGCGTCTAAGCTGAGTGTTCAGGGTCTAGGCTGAGTGTTCTGTGTCTAGACTGAGTGTTCAGGGTCTAAGCTGAGTGTTCAGTGTCTTGACTGAGTGTTAAGGGTCTAGGCTGTGTGTTCAGTGTCTAGACTGAGTGTTCAGGGTCTAAGCTGAGTTTTCAGGGTCTAAGCTGAGTGTTCAGGGTCTAGGCTGAGTGTTCAGTGTCTAGACTGAGTGTTCAGGGTCTAAGCTGAGTGTTCAGTGTCTAGACTGAGTGTTCAGGGTCTAGGCTGAGTGTTCAGTGTCTAGGCTGAGGGTTCAGGGTCTAAGCTGAGTGTTCAGGGTCTAGACTGAGTGTTCAGTGTCTAGGCTGAGCGTTCAGGGTCCAGACTGAGTGTTCAGGGTCTAGGCTGAGTGTTCAGGGTCTAGGCTGAGTGCTCAGGGTCGAGGCTGAGTGCTCAGGGTCGAGGCTGAGTGTTCAGGGTCTAAGCTGAGTGTTCAGTGTCTAGACTGTGTGTTCGGGGTCGAGGCTGAGTGTTCAGGGTCTAGTCTGAGTGTTCAGGGTCTAGACTGTGTGTTCAGAGTCTAGGCTGAGTGTTCAGGGTCTAGACTGAATGTTCAGGGTCGAGGCTGAGTGTTCAGGGTCTAGGCTGAGTGTTCAGGGTCGAGGCTGAGTGTTCAGGGTCTAGGCTGAGTTTTCAGGGTCTAGACTGAGTGTTCAGAGTCTAGACTGAGTTTTCAGGGTCTAGACTGTGTGTTCAGCGTCTAGACTTTGTGTTCAGGGTCTAGACTGAGTGTTCAGGGTCTAAACTGAGTGTTCAGGGTCTAGACTGAGTGTTCAGGGTCTAGACTGAGTGTTCAGGGTCGAGGCTCAGTGTTCAGTGTCTAGGCTGAGTGTTCAGGGTCTAGGCTGAGTGTTCAGGGTCTAGACTGAGTTTTCAGGGTCCAGGCTCAGTGTTCAGTGTCTAGGCTGAGTGTTCAGGGTCTAAGCTGAGTGTTCAGAGTCTAAGGTGAGTGTTCAGGGTCTAAGCTGAGTGTTCAGGTTCTAGGCTGAGTGTTCAGGGCCGAGGCACAGTGTTCAGGTCGAGGCAGAGTGTTCAGCGTCTAAGCTGAGTGTTCAGGGTCTAGACTGAGTGTTCAGTGTCTAGACTGAGTGTTCAGGGTCTAAGCTGAGTGTTCAGGGTCTAAGCTGAGTGTTCAGGGTCTAGACTGAGTGTTCAGGGTCTAAGCTGAGTGTTCAGTGTCTAGACTGAGTGTTCAGGGTCTAAGCTGAGTGTTCAGGGTCTAAGCTGAGTGTTCAGGGTCTAGGCTGAGTGTTCATTGTCTAGACTGAGTGCTCAGGGTCTAAGCTGAGTGTTCAGGGTCTAGGCTGAGTGTTCTGTGTCTAGACTGAGTGTTCAGGGTCTAAGCTGAGTGTTCAGTGTCCAGACTGAGTGTTAAGGGTCTAGGCTGTGTGTTCAGTGTCTAGACTGAGTGTTCAGGGTCTAAGCTGAGTTTTCAGGGTCTAAGCTGAGTGTTCAGGGTCAAGGCTGAGTGTTCAGTGTCTAGACTGAGTGTTCAGGGTCTAAGCTGAGTGTTCAGTGTCTAGACTGAGTGTTCAGGGTCTAGGCTGAGTGTTCAGTGTCTAGGCTGAGTGTTCAGTGTCTAGGCTGAGTGTTCAGGGTCTAAGCTGAGTGTTCAGGGTCGAGACTGAGTGTTCAGGGTCTGGACTGTGTGCTCAGTGTCTAGACTGAGTGTTCAGTGTCTAGACTGAGTGTTCAGTGTCTAGACTGAGTGTTCAGGGTCTAAGCTGATTGTTCAGGGTCTAAGCTGAATGTTCAGGGTCTAGACTGAGTGTTCAGTGTCTAGACTGAGTGTTCAGTGTCTAGACTGAGTGTTCAGTGTCTAGACTGAGTGTTCAGTGTCTAAGCTGAGTGTTCAGTGTCTAGACTGAGTTTTCAGGGTCTAAGCTGAGTGTTCAGTGTCTAGACTGAGTGTTCAGGGTCAAGGCTGAGTGTTCAGTGTCTAGGCTGTGTGTTCAGGGTCTAAGCTGAGTGTTCAGGGTCTAGACTGAGTCTTCAGGTTCTGGACTGAGTGCTCAGTGTCTAGACTGAGTGTTCAGTGTCTAGTCTGAGTGTTCAGTGTCTAGACTGAGTGTTCAGGGTCTAAGCTGATTGTTTAGGATCTAAGCTGAGTGTTCAGGGTCTAGACTGAGTGCTCAGTGTCTAGACTGAGTGTTCAGTGTCTAGACTGAGTGTTCAGTGTCTAGACTGAGTGTTCAGGGTCTAGACTGAGTATTCAGGGTCTAAGTTGAGTGTTCAGGGTCTAGACTGAGTCCTCAGGGTCTAGGCTGAGTGTTCAGGGTCGAGGCTGAGTGTTCAGGGTCTAAGCTGAGTTTTCAGGGTCTAAGCTGAGTGTTCAGGGGCTAGATTGAGTGTTCAGTGTCTAGACTGTGTGTTCAGTGTCTAGACTGATTTTTCAGGGTCGAGGCTGAGTGTTCAGTGTCTAAGCTGAGTGTTCAGGGTCTAAGCTGAGTGTTCAGGGTCTAGACTGTGTGTTCAGTGTCTAGACTGTGTGTTCAGTGTCTAGACTGAGTGTTCATGGTCTAGACTGAGTGTTCAGGGTCAAGAGTGTTCAGGGTCTAGACTGAGTGTTCAGGGTCTAGACTGAGTGTTCAAGGTCTAGGCTGAGTGTTCAGGGTCTAGGCTGAGTGTTCAGTGTCTAGGCTGTGTGTTCAGAGTCGAGGCTGAGTGTTCAGGGTCTAGGCTGAGTGTTCAGGGTCTAGACTGAGTATTCAGAGTCTAGACTGAGTGTTCAGGGTCTAGACTGAGTATTCAGCGTCTAGACTGAGTGTTCAGGGTCTAGACTGAGTGTTCAGGGTCTAAACTGAATGTTCAGGGTCCAGACTGAGTGCTCAGGGTCTATACTGAGTGTTCAGGGTCTAAGCTGAGTGTTCAGTGTCTAGACTGAGTGTTCAGTGTCTAGACTGAGTGTTCAGGGTCGAGGCTGAGTGTTCAGGGTCGAGGCAGAGTGTTCGGGGTCTAGACTGAGTGTTCAGGGTCTAAGGTGAGTGTTCAGGGTCTAAGCTGAGTGTTCAGTGTCTAGACTGAGTGTTCAGGGTCGAGGCTGAGTGTTCAGGGTCGAGGCAGAGTGTTCAGGGCCTAGACTGAGTGTTCAGGGTCTAGGCTCAGTGTTCAGTGTCTAGGCTGAGTGTTCAGGGTCTAAGCTGAGTGTTCAGGGTCTAAGGTGAGTGTTCAGGGTCTAAGCTGAGTGTTCAGGGTCTAGGCTGAGTGTTCAGGGCCGAGGCACAGTGTTCAGGGTCGAGGCAGAGTGTTCAGCGTCTAAGCTGAGTGTTCAGGGTCTAGACTGAGTGTTCAGTGTCTAGACTGAGTGTTCAGGGTCTAAGCTGATTGTTCAGGGTCTAAGCTGAGTGTTCAGGGTCTAGACTGAGTGTTCAGGGTCTAAGCTGAGTGTTCAGTGACTAGACTGAGTGTTCAGGGTCTAAGCTGAGTGTTCAGGGTCTAAGCTGAGTGTTCAGGGTCTAGGCTGAGTGTTCAGTGTCTAGACTGAGTGTTCAGCGTCTAAGCTGAGTGTTCAGGGTCTAGGCTGAGTGTTCTGTGTCTAGACTGAGTGTTCAGGGTCTAAGCTGAGTGTTCAGTGTCTAGACTGAGTGTTAAGGGTCTAGGCTGTGTGTTCAGTGTCTAGACTGAGTGTTCAGGGTCTAAGCTGAGTTTTCAGGGTCTAAGCTGAGTGTTCAGGGTCTAGGCTGAGTGTTCAGTGTCTAGACTGAGTGTTCAGGGTCTAAGCTGAGTGTTCAGTGTCTAGACTGAGTGTTCAGGGTCTAGGCTGAGTGTTCAGTGTCTAGGCTGAGGGTTCAGGGTCTAAGCTGAGTGTTCAGGGTCTAGACTGAGTGTTCAGTGTCTAGGCTGAGTGTTCAGGGTCTAGACTGAGTGTTCAGGGTCTAGCTGAGTGTTCAGGGTCTAGGCTGAGTGCTCAGGGTCGAGGCTGAGTGCTCAGGGTCGAGGCTGAGTGTTCAGGGTCTAAGCTGAGTGTTCAGGGTCTAGACTGTGTGTTCAGGGTCTAGACTGTGTGTTCAGAGTCTAGGCTGAGTGTTCAGGGTCTAGACTGAATGTTCAGGGTCGAGGCTGAGTGTTCAGGGTCTAGGCTGAGTGTTCAGGGTCGAGGCTGAGTGTTCAGGGTCTAGGCTGAGTTTTCAGGGTCTAGACTGAGTGTTCAGAGTCTAGACTGTGTGTTCAGGGTCTAGACTGTGTGTTCAGGGTCTAGACTGTGTGTTCAGTGTCTAGACTGAGTGTTCAGGGTCTAAACTGAGTGTTCAGGGTCTAGACTGAGTGTTCAGGGTCTAAGCTGAGTGTTCAGTGTCTAGACTGAGTGTTCATTGTCTAGACTGAGTGTTCAGGGTCGAGGCTGAGTGTTCAGTGTCTAGGCTGAATGTTCAGGGTCTAGGCTGAGTGTTCAGGGTCTAGACTGAGTGTTCAGGGTCCAGGCTCAGTGTTCAGTGTCTAGGCTGAGTGTTCAGGGTCTAAGCTGAGTGTTCAGAGTCTAAGGTGAGTCTTCAGGGTCTAAGCTGAGTGTTCAGGTTCTAGGCTGAGTGTTCAGGGCCGAGGCACAGTGTTCAGGGTCGAGGCAGAGTGTTCAGCGTCTAAGCTGAGTGTTCAGGGTCTAGACTGAGTGTTCAGTGTCTAGACTGAGTGTTCAGGGTCTAAGCTGAGTGTTCAGGGTCTAAGCTGAGTGTTCAGGGTCTAGACTGAGTGTTCAGGGTCTAAGCTGAGTGTTCAGTGTCTAGACTGAGTGTTCAGGGTCTAAGCTGAGTGTTCAGGGTCTAAGCTGAGTGTTCAGGGTCTAGGCTGAGTGTTCATTGTCTAGACTGAGTGCTCAGGGTCTAAGCTGAGTGTTCAGGGTCTAGGCTGAGTGTTCTGTGTCTAGACTGAGTGTTCAGGGTCTAAGCTGAGTTTTCAGTGTCTAGACTGAGTGTTAAGGGTCTAGGCTGTGTGTTCAGTGTCTAGACTGAGTGTTCAGGGTCTAAGCTGAGTTTTCAGGGTCTAAGCTGAGTGTTCAGGGTCAAGGCTGAGTGTTCAGTGTCTAGACTGAGTGTTCAGGGTCTAAGCTGAGTGTTCAGTGTCTAGACTGAGTGTTCAGGGTCTAGGCTGAGTGTTCAGTGTCTAGGCTGAGTGTTCAGTGTCTAGGCTGAGTGTTCAGGGTCTAAGCTGAGTGTTCAGGGTCTAGACTGAGTGTTCAGGGTCTGGACTGAGTGCTCAGTGTCTAGACTGAGTGTTCAGTGTCTAGACTGAGTGTTCAGTGTCTAGACTGAGTGTTCAGGGTCTAAGCTGATTGTTCAGGGTCTAAGCTGAATGTTCAGGGTCTAGACTGAGTGTTCAGTGTCTAGACTGAGTGTTCAGTGTCTAGACTGAGTGTTCAGTGTCTAGACTGAGTGTTCAGTGTCTAAGCTGAGTGTTCAGTGTCTAGACTGAGTGTTCAGGGTCTAAGCTGAGTGTTCAGTGTCTAGACTGAGTGTTCAGGGTCTAGGCTGAGTGTTCAGTGTCTAGGCTGTGTGTTCAGGGTCTAAGCTGAGTGTTCAGGGTCTAGACTGAGTGTTCAGGTTCTGGACTGAGTGCTCAGTGTCTAGACTGAGTGTTCAGTGTCTAGTCTGAGTGTTCAGTGTCTAGACTGAGTGTTCAGGGTCTAAGCTGATTGTTTAGGATCTAAGCTGAGTGTTCAGGGTCTAGACTGAGTGCTCAGTGTCTAGACTGAGTGTTCAGTGTCTAGACTGAGTGTTCAGTGTCTAGACTGAGTGTTCAGGGTCTAGACTGAGTATTCAGGGTCTAAGTTGAGTGTTTAGGGTCTAGACTGAGTCCTCAGGGTCTAGGCTGAGTGTTCAGGGTCGAGGCTGAGTGTTCAGGGTCTAAGCTGAGTGTTCAGGGTCTAAGCTGAGTGTTCAGGGGCTAGATTGAGTGTTCAGTGTCTAGACTGTGTGTTCAGTGTCTAGACTGATTTTTCAGGGTCGAGGCTGAGTGTTCAGTGTCTAAGCTGAGTGTTCAGGGTCTAAGCTGAGTGTTCAGGGTCTAGACTGTGTGTTCAGTGTCTAGACTGTGTGTTCAGTGTCTAGACTGAGTGTTCATGGTCTAGACTGAGTGTTCAGGGTCAAGAGTGTTCAGGGTCTAGACTGAGTGTTCAGGGTCTAGACTGAGTGTTCAAGGTCTAGGCTGAGTGTTCAGGGTCTAGGCTGAGTGTTCAGTGTCTAGGCTGTGTGTTCAGAGTCGATGCTGAGTTTCCAGTGTCTAGACTGAGTGTTCAGTGTCTAGACTGAGTGTTCAGTGTCTAGACTGAGTGTTCAGTGTCTAGACTGGTTTTTCAGGGTCGAGGCTGAGTGTTCAGGGTCGACGCTGAGTGTTCAGGGTCTAGACTGACTGTTCAGGGTCTAAGCTGAGTGTTCAGGGTCTAGACTGACTGTTCAGGGTCGAGGCTGAATGTTCAGGGTCTAGCTGAGTGTTCAGGGTCTAGGCTGAGTGCTCAGGGTCGAGGCTGAGTGCTCAGGGTCGAGGCTGAGTGTTCAGGGTCTAAGCTGAGTGTTCAGGGTCTAGACTGTGTGTTCAGGGTCTAGACTGTGTGTTCAGAGTCTAGGCTGAGTGTTCAGGGTCTAGACTGAATGTTCAGGGTCGAGGCTGAGTGTTCAGGGTCTAGGCTGAGTGTTCAGGGTCGAGGCTGAGTGTTCAGGGTCTAGGCTGAGTTTTCAGGGTCTAGACTGAGTGTTCAGAGTCTAGACTGTGTGTTCAGGGTCTAGACTGTGTGTTCAGGGTCTAGACTGTGTGTTCAGTGTCTAGACTGAGTGTTCAGGGTCTAAACTGAGTGTTCAGGGTCTAGACTGAGTGTTCAGGGTCTAAGCTGAGTGTTCAGTGTCTAGACTGAGTGTTCATTGTCTAGACTGAGTGTTCAGGGTCGAGGCTGAGTGTTCAGTGTCTAGGCTGAGTGTTCAGGGTCTAGGCTGAGTGTTCAGGGTCTAGACTGAGTGTTCAGGGTCCAGGCTCAGTGTTCAGTGTCTAGGCTGAGTGTTCAGGGTCTAAGCTGAGTGTTCAGAGTCTAAGGTGAGTCTTCAGGGTCTAAGCTGAGTGTTCAGGTTCTAGGCTGAGTGTTCAGGGCCGAGGCACAGTGTTCAGGGTCGAGGCAGAGTGTTCAGCGTCTAAGCTGAGTGTTCAGGGTCTAGACTGAGTGTTCAGTGTCTAGACTGAGTGTTCAGGGTCTAAGCTGAGTGTTCAGGGTCTAAGCTGAGTGTTCAGGGTCTAGACTGAGTGTTCAGGGTCTAAGCTGAGTGTTCAGTGTCTAGACTGAGTGTTCAGGGTCTAAGCTGAGTGTTCAGGGTCTAAGCTGAGTGTTCAGGGTCTAGGCTGAGTGTTCATTGTCTAGACTGAGTGCTCAGGGTCTAAGCTGAGTGTTCAGGGTCTAGGCTGAGTGTTCTGTGTCTAGACTGAGTGTTCAGGGTCTAAGCTGAGTTTTCAGTGTCTAGACTGAGTGTTAAGGGTCTAGGCTGTGTGTTCAGTGTCTAGACTGAGTGTTCAGGGTCTAAGCTGAGTTTTCAGGGTCTAAGCTGAGTGTTCAGGGTCAAGGCTGAGTGTTCAGTGTCTAGACTGAGTGTTCAGGGTCTAAGCTGAGTGTTCAGTGTCTAGACTGAGTGTTCAGGGTCTAGGCTGAGTGTTCAGTGTCTAGGCTGAGTGTTCAGTGTCTAGGCTGAGTGTTCAGGGTCTAAGCTGAGTGTTCAGGGTCTAGACTGAGTGTTCAGGGTCTGGACTGAGTGCTCAGTGTCTAGACTGAGTGTTCAGTGTCTAGACTGAGTGTTCAGTGTCTAGACTGAGTGTTCAGGGTCTAAGCTGATTGTTCAGGGTCTAAGCTGAATGTTCAGGGTCTAGACTGAGTGTTCAGTGTCTAGACTGAGTGTTCAGTGTCTAGACTGAGTGTTCAGTGTCTAGACTGAGTGTTCAGTGTCTAAGCTGAGTGTTCAGTGTCTAGACTGAGTGTTCAGGGTCTAAGCTGAGTGTTCAGTGTCTAGACTGAGTGTTCAGGGTCTAGGCTGAGTGTTCAGTGTCTAGGCTGTGTGTTCAGGGTCTAAGCTGAGTGTTCAGGGTCTAGACTGAGTGTTCAGGTTCTGGACTGAGTGCTCAGTGTCTAGACTGAGTGTTCAGTGTCTAGTCTGAGTGTTCAGTGTCTAGACTGAGTGTTCAGGGTCTAAGCTGATTGTTTAGGATCTAAGCTGAGTGTTCAGGGTCTAGACTGAGTGCTCAGTGTCTAGACTGAGTGTTCAGTGTCTAGACTGAGTGTTCAGTGTCTAGACTGAGTGTTCAGGGTCTAGACTGAGTATTCAGGGTCTAAGTTGAGTGTTTAGGGTCTAGACTGAGTCCTCAGGGTCTAGGCTGAGTGTTCAGGGTCGAGGCTGAGTGTTCAGGGTCTAAGCTGAGTGTTCAGGGTCTAAGCTGAGTGTTCAGGGGCTAGATTGAGTGTTCAGTGTCTAGACTGTGTGTTCAGTGTCTAGACTGATTTTTCAGGGTCGAGGCTGAGTGTTCAGTGTCTAAGCTGAGTGTTCAGGGTCTAAGCTGAGTGTTCAGGGTCTAGACTGTGTGTTCAGTGTCTAGACTGTGTGTTCAGTGTCTAGACTGAGTGTTCATGGTCTAGACTGAGTGTTCAGGGTCAAGAGTGTTCAGGGTCTAGACTGAGTGTTCAGGGTCTAGACTGAGTGTTCAAGGTCTAGGCTGAGTGTTCAGGGTCTAGGCTGAGTGTTCAGTGTCTAGGCTGTGTGTTCAGAGTCGATGCTGAGTTTCCAGTGTCTAGACTGAGTGTTCAGTGTCTAGACTGAGTGTTCAGTGTCTAGACTGAGTGTTCAGTGTCTAGACTGGTTTTTCAGGGTCGAGGCTGAGTGTTCAGGGTCGACGCTGAGTGTTCAGGGTCTAGACTGACTGTTCAGGGTCTAAGCTGAGTGTTCAGGGTCTAGACTGACTGTTCAGGGTCGAGGCTGAATGTTCAGGGTCTAGCTGAGTGTTCAGGGTCTAGGCTGAGTGCTCAGGGTCGAGGCTGAGTGCTCAGGGTCGAGGCTGAGTGTTCAGGGTCTAAGCTGAGTGTTCAGGGTCTAGACTGTGTGTTCAGGGTCTAGACTGTGTGTTCAGAGTCTAGGCTGAGTGTTCAGGGTCTAGACTGAATGTTCAGGGTCGAGGCTGAGTGTTCAGGGTCTAGGCTGAGTGTTCAGGGTCGAGGCTGAGTGTTCAGGGTCTAGGCTGAGTTTTCAGGGTCTAGACTGAGTGTTCAGAGTCTAGACTGTGTGTTCAGGGTCTAGACTGTGTGTTCAGGGTCTAGACTGTGTGTTCAGTGTCTAGACTGAGTGTTCAGGGTCTAAACTGAGTGTTCAGGGTCTAGACTGAGTGTTCAGGGTCTAAGCTGAGTGTTCAGTGTCTAGACTGAGTGTTCATTGTCTAGACTGAGTGTTCAGGGTCGAGGCTGAGTGTTCAGTGTCTAGGCTGAGTGTTCAGGGTCTAGGCTGAGTGTTCAGGGTCTAGACTGAGTGTTCAGGGTCCAGGCTCAGTGTTCAGTGTCTAGGCTGAGTGTTCAGGGTCTAAGCTGAGTGTTCAGAGTCTAAGGTGAGTCTTCAGGGTCTAAGCTGAGTGTTCAGGTTCTAGGCTGAGTGTTCAGGGCCGAGGCACAGTGTTCAGGGTCGAGGCAGAGTGTTCAGCGTCTAAGCTGAGTGTTCAGGGTCTAGACTGAGTGTTCAGTGTCTAGACTGAGTGTTCAGGGTCTAAGCTGAGTGTTCAGGGTCTAAGCTGAGTGTTCAGGGTCTAGACTGAGTGTTCAGGGTCTAAGCTGAGTGTTCAGTGTCTAGACTGAGTGTTCAGGGTCTAAGCTGAGTGTTCAGGGTCTAAGCTGAGTGTTCAGGGTCTAGGCTGAGTGTTCATTGTCTAGACTGAGTGCTCAGGGTCTAAGCTGAGTGTTCAGGGTCTAGGCTGAGTGTTCTGTGTCTAGACTGAGTGTTCAGGGTCTAAGCTGAGTTTTCAGTGTCTAGACTGAGTGTTAAGGGTCTAGGCTGTGTGTTCAGTGTCTAGACTGAGTGTTCAGGGTCTAAGCTGAGTTTTCAGGGTCTAAGCTGAGTGTTCAGGGTCAAGGCTGAGTGTTCAGTGTCTAGACTGAGTGTTCAGGGTCTAAGCTGAGTGTTCAGTGTCTAGACTGAGTGTTCAGGGTCTAGGCTGAGTGTTCAGTGTCTAGGCTGAGTGTTCAGTGTCTAGGCTGAGTGTTCAGGGTCTAAGCTGAGTGTTCAGGGTCTAGACTGAGTGTTCAGGGTCTGGACTGAGTGCTCAGTGTCTAGACTGAGTGTTCAGTGTCTAGACTGAGTGTTCAGTGTCTAGACTGAGTGTTCAGGGTCTAAGCTGATTGTTCAGGGTCTAAGCTGAATGTTCAGGGTCTAGACTGAGTGTTCAGTGTCTAGACTGAGTGTTCAGTGTCTAGACTGAGTGTTCAGTGTCTAGACTGAGTGTTCAGTGTCTAAGCTGAGTGTTCAGTGTCTAGACTGAGTGTTCAGGGTCTAAGCTGAGTGTTCAGTGTCTAGACTGAGTGTTCAGGGTCTAGGCTGAGTGTTCAGTGTCTAGGCTGTGTGTTCAGGGTCTAAGCTGAGTGTTCAGGGTCTAGACTGAGTGTTCAGGTTCTGGACTGAGTGCTCAGTGTCTAGACTGAGTGTTCAGTGTCTAGTCTGAGTGTTCAGTGTCTAGACTGAGTGTTCAGGGTCTAAGCTGATTGTTTAGGATCTAAGCTGAGTGTTCAGGGTCTAGACTGAGTGCTCAGTGTCTAGACTGAGTGTTCAGTGTCTAGACTGAGTGTTCAGTGTCTAGACTGAGTGTTCAGGGTCTAGACTGAGTATTCAGGGTCTAAGTTGAGTGTTTAGGGTCTAGACTGAGTCCTCAGGGTCTAGGCTGAGTGTTCAGGGTCGAGGCTGAGTGTTCAGGGTCTAAGCTGAGTGTTCAGGGTCTAAGCTGAGTGTTCAGGGGCTAGATTGAGTGTTCAGTGTCTAGACTGTGTGTTCAGTGTCTAGACTGATTTTTCAGGGTCGAGGCTGAGTGTTCAGTGTCTAAGCTGAGTGTTCAGGGTCTAAGCTGAGTGTTCAGGGTCTAGACTGTGTGTTCAGTGTCTAGACTGTGTGTTCAGTGTCTAGACTGAGTGTTCATGGTCTAGACTGAGTGTTCAGGGTCAAGAGTGTTCAGGGTCTAGACTGAGTGTTCAGGGTCTAGACTGAGTGTTCAAGGTCTAGGCTGAGTGTTCAGGGTCTAGGCTGAGTGTTCAGTGTCTAGGCTGTGTGTTCAGAGTCGATGCTGAGTTTCCAGTGTCTAGACTGAGTGTTCAGTGTCTAGACTGAGTGTTCAGTGTCTAGACTGAGTGTTCAGTGTCTAGACTGGTTTTTCAGGGTCGAGGCTGAGTGTTCAGGGTCGACGCTGAGTGTTCAGGGTCTAGACTGACTGTTCAGGGTCTAAGCTGAGTGTTCAGGGTCTAGACTGACTGTTCAGGGTCGAGGCTGAATGTTCAGGGTCTAGCTGAGTGTTCAGGGTCTAGGCTGAGTGCTCAGGGTCGAGGCTGAGTGCTCAGGGTCGAGGCTGAGTGTTCAGGGTCTAAGCTGAGTGTTCAGGGTCTAGACTGTGTGTTCAGGGTCTAGACTGTGTGTTCAGAGTCTAGGCTGAGTGTTCAGGGTCTAGACTGAATGTTCAGGGTCGAGGCTGAGTGTTCAGGGTCTAGGCTGAGTGTTCAGGGTCGAGGCTGAGTGTTCAGGGTCTAGGCTGAGTTTTCAGGGTCTAGACTGAGTGTTCAGAGTCTAGACTGTGTGTTCAGGGTCTAGACTGTGTGTTCAGGGTCTAGACTGTGTGTTCAGTGTCTAGACTGAGTGTACAGGGTCTAAACTGAGTGTTCAGGGTCTAGACTGAGTGTTCAGGGTCTAAGCTGAGTGTTCAGTGTCTAGACTGAGTGTTCATTGTCTAGACTGAGTGTTCAGGGTCGAGGCTGAGTGTTCAGTGTCTAGGCTGAGTGTTTCAGGGTCTAGGCTGAGTGTTCAGGGTCTAGACTGAGTGTTCAGGGTCCAGGCTCAGTGTTCAGTGTCTAGGCTGAGTGTTCAGGGTCTAAGCTGAGTGTTCAGAGTCTAAGGTGAGTCTTCAGGGTCTAAGCTGAGTGTTCAGGTTCTAGGCTGAGTGTTCAGGGCCGAGGCACAGTGTTCAGGGTCGAGGCAGAGTGTTCAGCGTCTAAGCTGAGTGTTCAGGGTCTAGACTGAGTGTTCAGTGTCTAGACTGAGTGTTCAGGGTCTAAGCTGAGTGTTCAGGGTCTAAGCTGAGTGTTCAGGGTCTAGACTGAGTGTTCAGGGTCTAAGCTGAGTGTTCAGTGTCTAGACTGAGTGTTCAGGGTCTAAGCTGAGTGTTCAGGGTCTAAGCTGAGTGTTCAGGGTCTAGGCTGAGTGTTCATTGTCTAGACTGAGTGCTCAGGGTCTAAGCTGAGTGTTCAGGGTCTAGGCTGAGTGTTCTGTGTCTAGACTGAGTGTTCAGGGTCTAAGCTGAGTTTTCAGTGTCTAGACTGAGTGTTAAGGGTCTAGGCTGTGTGTTCAGTGTCTAGACTGAGTGTTCAGGGTCTAAGCTGAGTTTTCAGGGTCTAAGCTGAGTGTTCAGGGTCAAGGCTGAGTGTTCAGTGTCTAGACTGAGTGTTCAGGGTCTAAGCTGAGTGTTCAGTGTCTAGACTGAGTGTTCAGGGTCTAGGCTGAGTGTTCAGTGTCTAGGCTGAGTGTTCAGTGTCTAGGCTGAGTGTTCAGGGTCTAAGCTGAGTGTTCAGGGTCTAGACTGAGTGTTCAGGGTCTGGACTGAGTGCTCAGTGTCTAGACTGAGTGTTCAGTGTCTAGACTGAGTGTTCAGTGTCTAGACTGAGTGTTCAGGGTCTAAGCTGATTGTTCAGGGTCTAAGCTGAATGTTCAGGGTCTAGACTGAGTGTTCAGTGTCTAGACTGAGTGTTCAGTGTCTAGACTGAGTGTTCAGTGTCTAGACTGAGTGTTCAGTGTCTAAGCTGAGTGTTCAGTGTCTAGACTGAGTGTTCAGGGTCTAAGCTGAGTGTTCAGTGTCTAGACTGAGTGTTCAGGGTCTAGGCTGAGTGTTCAGTGTCTAGGCTGTGTGTTCAGGGTCTAAGCTGAGTGTTCAGGGTCTAGACTGAGTGTTCAGGTTCTGGACTGAGTGCTCAGTGTCTAGACTGAGTGTTCAGTGTCTAGTCTGAGTGTTCAGTGTCTAGACTGAGTGTTCAGGGTCTAAGCTGATTGTTTAGGATCTAAGCTGAGTGTTCAGGGTCTAGACTGAGTGCTCAGTGTCTAGACTGAGTGTTCAGTGTCTAGACTGAGTGTTCAGTGTCTAGACTGAGTGTTCAGGGTCTAGACTGAGTATTCAGGGTCTAAGTTGAGTGTTTAGGGTCTAGACTGAGTCCTCAGGGTCTAGGCTGAGTGTTCAGGGTCGAGGCTGAGTGTTCAGGGTCTAAGCTGAGTGTTCAGGGTCTAAGCTGAGTGTTCAGGGGCTAGATTGAGTGTTCAGTGTCTAGACTGTGTGTTCAGTGTCTAGACTGATTTTTCAGGGTCGAGGCTGAGTGTTCAGTGTCTAAGCTGAGTGTTCAGGGTCTAAGCTGAGTGTTCAGGGTCTAGACTGTGTGTTCAGTGTCTAGACTGTGTGTTCAGTGTCTAGACTGAGTGTTCATGGTCTAGACTGAGTGTTCAGGGTCAAGAGTGTTCAGGGTCTAGACTGAGTGTTCAGGGTCTAGACTGAGTGTTCAAGGTCTAGGCTGAGTGTTCAGGGTCTAGGCTGAGTGTTCAGTGTCTAGGCTGTGTGTTCAGAGTCGATGCTGAGTTTCCAGTATCTAGACTGAGTGTTCAGTGTCTAGACTGAGTGTTCAGTGTCTAGACTGAGTGTTCAGTGTCTAGACTGGTTTTTCAGGGTCGAGGCTGAGTGTTCAGGGTCGACGCTGAGTGTTCAGGGTCTAGACTGACTGTTCAGGGTCTAAGCTGAGTGTTCAGGGTCTAGACTGACTGTTCAGGGTCGAGGCTGAATGTTCAGGGTCGAGGCTGAGTGTTCAGTGTCTAGACTGACTGTTCAGGGTCTAGACTGAGTGTTCAGGGTCTAGGATTAGTGTTCAGGGTCTAGACTGACTGTTCAGGGTCGAGGCTGTGTGATCAGGGTCGAGGCTGAGTGTTCAGAGTCTAAGATGAGTGTTCAGGGTCTAGACTGAGTGTTCAGGGTCTAAGCTGAGTGTTCAGGGTCTACTCTGAGTGTTCGGGGTCTAGGCTGTGTGTTCGGGGTCTAGGCTGAGTGTTCAGTGTCTAGGCTGAGTGTTCAGGGTCTAGACTGAGTGTTCAGGGTCTAGGCTGAGTGTTCAGGGTCTAGGCTGAGTGCTCAGGGTCGAGGCTGAGTGCTCAGGGTCGAGGCTGAGTGTTCAGGGTCTAAGCTGAGTGTTCAGTATCTGCACTGAGTGTTCGGGATCGAGGCTGAGTGTTCAGGTTCTAGGCTGAGTGTTCAGGGTCGAGGATGATTGTTCAGGGTCTAGGCTGAGTGTTCAGGGTCTGGACTGAGTGTTCAGAGTCTAGAATGAGTGTTCAGGGTCTAGACTGAGTGTTCAGGGTCTAGACTGAGTGTTCAGGGTCTAGACTGAGTGTTCAGGGTCTAGACTGAGTGTTCAGGGTCTAGACTGAGTGTTCAGGGTCTAGACTGAGTGTTCAGGGTCTAGACTGAGTGTTCAGGGTCTAACCTGAGTGTTCAGTGTCTAGACTGAGTGTTCAGTGTCTAGACTGAGTGTTCAGGGTCGAGGCTGAGTGTTCAGGGTCTAGACTGAGTGTTCAGGGTCTAGACTGAGTGGTCAGGGTCTAGGCTGAGTGTTCAGTGTCTAGGCTGAGTGTTCAGGGTCTATACTGAGTGTTCAGGGTCTAGGCTGTGTGTTCAGGGTCTAGACTGAGTGGTCAGGGTCTAGGCTGAGTGTTCAGTGTCTAGGCTGAGTGTTCAGGGTCTAGACTAAGTGTTCAGGGTCTAGGCTGAGTGTTCAGAGTCTAGACTGAGTGTTCTGGGTCTAGGCTGAGTGTTCAGGGTCTAAGCTGAGTGTTCAGGGTCTAAGGTGAGTGTTCAGGGTCTAGGCTGAGTGTTCAGGGTCTAGGCTGAGTGTTCAGTGTCGAGGCAGAGTGTTCAGCGTCGAGGCAGAGTGTTCAGGGTCTAAGCTGAGTGTTCAGGGTCTAGACTGAGTGTTCAGTGTCTAGACTGAGTGTTCAGGGTGTAAGCTGAGTGTTCAGGGTCTAAGCTGAGTGTTCAGGGTCTAGACTGAATGTTCAGGGTCAAAGCTGTGTGTTCAGTGTCTAGACTGAGTGTTCAGGGTCTAAGCTGAGTGTTCCGGGTCTAAGCTGAGTGTTCAGGGTCTAAGCTGAGTGTTCAGGGTCTAAGCTGAGTGTTCAGGGTCTAGGCTGAGTGTTCAGTGTCTAGACTGAGTGTTCAGGGTCTAAGATGAGTGTTCAGGGTCTAGGCTGAGTGTTCTGTGTCTAGACTGAGTGTTCAGGGTCTAAGCTGAGTGTTCAGTGTCTAGACTGAGTGTTAAGGGTCTAGGCTGAGTGTTCAGTGTCTAGACTGAGGTTTCAGGGTCTAAGCTGAGTGTTCAGGGTCTCAGCTGAGTGTTCTGGGTCTAGGCTGAGTGATCAGTGTCTAGACTGAGTGTTCAGGGTCTAAGCTGAGTGTTCAGTGTCTAGACTGAGTGTTCAGGGTCTAGGCTGAGTGTTCAGTGTCTAGACTGAGTGTTCAGGGTCTAGGCTCAGTGTTCAGTGTCTAGGCTGAGTGTTCAGGGTCTAAGCTGAGTGTTCAGGGTCTAAGGTGAGTGTTCAGGGTCTAAGCTGAGTGTTCAGGGTCTAGGCTGAGTGTTCAGGGCCGAGGCACAGTGTTCAGGGTCGAGGCAGAGTGTTCAGCGTCTAAGCTGAGTGTTCAGGGTCTAGACTGAGTGTTCAGTGTCTAGACTGAGTGTTCAGGGTCTAAGCTGATTGTTCAGGGTCTAAGCTGAGTGTTCAGGGTCTAGACTGAGTGTTCAGGGTCTAAGCTGAGTGTTCAGTGACTAGACTGAGTGTTCAGGGTCTAAGCTGAGTGTTCAGGGTCTAAGCTGAGTGTTCAGGGTCTAGGCTGAGTGTTCAGTGTCTAGACTGAGTGTTCAGCGTCTAAGCTGACTTTTCAGGGTCTAGGCTGAGTGTTCTGTGTCTAGACTGAGTGTTCAGGGTCTAAGCTGAGTGTTCAGTGTCTAGACTGAGTGTTAAGGGTCTAGGCTGTGTGTTCAGTGTCTAGACTGAGTGTTCAGGGTCTAAGCTGAGTTTTCAGGGTCTAAGCTGAGTGTTCAGGGTCTAGGCTGAGTGTTCAGTGTCTAGACTGAGTGTTCAGGGTCTAAGCTGAGTGTTCAGTGTCTAGACTGAGTGTTCAGGGTCTAGGCTGAGTGTTCAGTGTCTAGGCTGAGGGTTCAGGGTCTAAGCTGAGTGTTCAGGGTCTAGACTGAGTGTTCAGTGTCTAGGCTGAGTGTTCAGGGTCTAGGCTGAGTGTTCAGGGTCTAGGCTGAGTGCTCAGGGTCGAGGCTGAGTGCTCAGGGTCGAGGCTGAGTGTTCAGGGTCTAAGCTGAGTGTTCAGTGTCTAGCCTGTGTGTTCGGGGTCGAGGCTGAGTGTTCAGGGTCTAGTCTGTGTGTTCAGAGTCTAGGCTGAGTGTTCAGGGTCTAGACTGAATGTTCAGTGTCGAGGCTGAGTGTTCAGGGTCTAGGCTGAGTGTTCAGGGTCGAGGCTGAGTGTTCAGGGTCTAGGCTGAGTTTTCAGGGTCTAGACTGAGTGTTCAGAGTCTAGACTGTGTGTTCAGGGTCTAGACTGTGTGTTCAGGATCTAGACTGTGTGTTCAGGGTTTAGACTGAGTGTTCAGGGTCTAAACTGAGTGTTCAGGGTCTAGACTGAGTGTTCAGGGTCTAAGCTGAGTGTTCAGTGTCTAGACTGAGTGTTCAGTGTCTAGACTGAGTGTTCAGGGTCGAGGCTGAGTGTTCAGTGTCTAGGCTGAGTGTTCAGGGTCTAGGCTGAGTGTTCAGGGTCTAGACTGAGTGTTCAGGGTCCAGGCTCAGTGTTCAGTGTCTAGGCTGAGTGTTCAGGGTCTAAGCTGAGTGTTCAGAGTCTAAGGTGAGTGTTCAGGGTCTAAGCTGAGTGTTCAGGTTCTAGGCTGAGTGTTCAGGGCCGAGGCACAGTGTTCAGGGTCGAGGCAGAGTGTTCAGCGTCTAAGCTGAGTGTTCAGGGTCTAGACTGAGTGTTCAGTGTCTAGACTGAGTGTTCAGGGTCTAAGCTGAGTGTTCAGGGTCTAAGCTGAGTGTTCAGGGTCTAGACTGAGTGTTCAGGGTCTAAGCTGAGTGTTCAGTGTCTAGACTGAGTGTTCAGGGTCTAAGCTGAGTGCTCAGGGTCTAAGCTGAGTGTTCAGGGTCTAGGCTGAGTGTTCATTGTCTAGACTGAGTGCTCAGGGTCTAAGCTGAGTGTTCAGGGTCTAGGCTGAGTGTTCTGTGTCTAGACTGAGTGTTCAGGGTCTAAGCTGAGTGTTCAGTGTCTAGACTGAGTGTTAAGGGTCTAGGCTGTGTGTTCAGTGTCTAGACTGAGTGTTCAGGGTCTAAGCTGAGTTTTTCAGGGTCTAAGCTGAGTGTTCAGGGTCAAGGCTGAGTGTTCAGTGTCTAGACTGAGTGTTCAGGGTCTAAGCTGAGTGTTCAGTGTCTAGACTGAGTGTTCAGGGTCTAGGCTGAGTGTTCAGTGTCTAGGCTGAGTGTTCAGTGTCTAGGCTGAGTGTTCAGGGTCTAAGCTGAGTGTTCAGGGTCTAGACTGAGTGTTCAGGGTCTGGACTGAGTGCTCAGTGTCTAGACTGAGTGTTCAGTGTCTAGACTGAGTGTTCAGTGTCTAGACTGAGTGTTCAGGGTCTAAGCTGATTGTTCAGGCTCTAAGCTGAATGTTCAGGGTCTAGACTGAGAGTTCAGTGTCTAGACTGAGTGTTCAGTGTCTAGACTGAGTGTTCAGTGTCTAGACTGAGTGTTCAGTGTCTAAGCTGAGTGTTCAGTGTCTAGACTGAGTGTTCAGGGTCTAAGCTGAGTGTTCAGTGTCTAGACTGAGTGTTCAGGGTCTAGGCTGAGTGTTCAGTGTCTAGGCTGTGTGTTCAGGGTCTAAGCTGAGTGTTCAGGGTCTAGACTGAGTGTTCAGGTTCTGGACTGAGTGCTCAGTGTCTAGACTGAGTGTTCAGTGTCTAGTCTGAGTGTTCAGTGTCTAGACTGAGTGTTCAGGGTCTAAGCTGATTGTTTAGGATCTAAGCTGAGTGTTCAGGGTCTAGACTGAGTGCTCAGTGTCTAGACTGAGTGCTCAGTGTCTAGACTGAGTGTTCAGTGTCTAGACTGAGTGTTCAGTGTCTAGACTGAGTGTTCAGTGTCTAGACTGAGTATTCAGGGTCTAAGTTGAGTGTTCAGGGTCTAGACTGAGTCCTCAGGGTCTAGGCTGAGTGTTCAGGGTCGAGGCTGAGTGTTCAGGGTCTAAGCTGAGTGTTCAGGGTCTAAGCTGAGTGTTCAGGGGCTAGATTGAGTGTTCAGTGTCTAGACTGTGTGTTCAGTGTCTAGACTGATTTTTCAGGGTCGAGGCTGAGTGTTCAGTGTCTAAGCTGAGTGTTCAGGGTCTAAGCTGAGTGTTCAGGGTCTAGACTGTGTGTTCAGTGTCTAGACTGTGTGTTCAGTGTCTAGACTGAGTGTTCATGGTCTAGACTGAGTGTTCAGGGTCAAGAGTGTTCAGGGTCTAGACTGAGTGTTCAGGGTCTAGACTGAGTGTTCAAGGTCTAGGCTGAGTGTTCAGGGTCTAGGCTGAGTGTTCAGTGTCTAGGCTGTGTGTTCAGAGTCGATGCTGAGTTTCCAGTGTCTAGACTGAGTGTTCAGTGTCTAGACTGAGTGTTCAGTGTCTAGACTGAGTGTTCAGTGTCTAGACTGGTTTTTCAGGGTCGAGGCTGAGTGTTCAGGGTCGACGCTGAGTGTTCTGGGTCTAGACTGACTGTTCAGGGTCTAAGCTGAGTGTTCAGGGTCTAGACTGACTGTTCAGGGTCGAGGCTGAATGTTCAGGGTCGAGGCTGAGTGTTCAGTGTCTAGACTGACTGTTCAGGGTCTAGACTGAGTGTTCAGGGTCTAGGATTAGTGTTCAGGGTCTAGACTGACTGTTCAGGGTCGAGGCTGTGTGATCAGGGTCGAGGCTGAGTGTTCAGAGTCTAAGATGAGTGTTCAGGGTCTAGACTGAGTGTTCAGGGTCTAAGCTGAGTGTTCAGGGTCTACTCTGAGTGTTCGGGGTCTAGGCTGTGTGTTCGGGGTCTAGGCTGAGTGTTCAGTGTCTAGGCTGAGTGTTCAGGGTCTAGACTGAGTGTTCAGGGTCTAGGCTGAGTGTTCAGGGTCTAGGCTGAGTGCTCAGGGTCGAGGCTGAGTGCTCAGGGTCGAGGCTGAGTGTTCAGGGTCTAAGCTGAGTGTTCAGTATCTGCACTGAGTGTTCGGGATCGAGGCTGAGTGTTCAGGTTCTAGGCTGAGTGTTCAGGGTCGAGGATGATTGTTCAGGGTCTAGGCTGAGTGTTCAGGGTCTGGACTGAGTGTTCAGAGTCTAGAATGAGTGTTCAGGGTCTAGACTGAGTGTTCAGGGTCTAGACTGAGTGTTCAGGGTCTAGACTGAGTGTTCAGGGTCTAGACTGAGTGTTCAGGGTCTAGACTGAGTGTTCAGGGTCTAGACTGAGTGTTCAGGGTCTAGACTGAGTGTTCAGGGTCTAGACTGAGTGTTCAGGGTCTAACTTGAGTGTTCAGGGTCTAGACTGAGTGTTCAGTGTCTAGACTGAGTGTTCAGGGTCGAGGCTGAGTGTTCAGGGTCTAGACTGAGTGTTCAGGGTCTAGACTGAGTGGTCAGGGTCTAGGCTGAGTGTTCAGTGTCTAGGCTGAGTGTTCAGGGTCTAGACTGTGTGTTCAGGGTCTAGACTGTGTGTTCAGAGTCTAGGCTGAGTGTTCAGGGTCTAGACTGAATGTTCAGGGTCGAGGCTGAGTGTTCAGGGTCTAGGCTGAGTGTTCAGGGTCGAGGCTGAGTGTTCAGGGTCTAGGCTGAGTTTTCAGGGTCTAGACTGAGTGTTCAGAGTCTAGACTGTGTGTTCAGGGTCTAGACTGTGTGTTCAGGGTCTAGACTGTGTGTTCAGTGTCTAGACTGAGTGTTCAGGGTCTAAACTGAGTGTTCAGGGTCTAGACTGAGTGTTCAGGGTCTAAGCTGAGTGTTCAGTGTCTAGACTGAGTGTTCATTGTCTAGACTGAGTGTTCAGGGTCGAGGCTGAGTGTTCAGTGTCTAGGCTGAGTGTTCAGGGTCTAGGCTGAGTGTTCAGGGTCTAGACTGAGTGTTCAGGGTCCAGGCTCAGTGTTCAGTGTCTAGGCTGAGTGTTCAGGGTCTAAGCTGAGTGTTCAGAGTCTAAGGTGAGTGTTCAGGGTCTAAGCTGAGTGTTCAGGTTCTAGGCTGAGTGTTCAGGGCCGAGGCACAGTGTTCAGGGTCGAGGCAGAGTGTTCAGCGTCTAAGCTGAGTGTTCAGGGTCTAGACTGAGTGTTCAGTGTCTAGACTGAGTGTTCAGGGTCTAAGCTGAGTGTTCAGGGTCTAAGCTGAGTGTTCAGGGTCTAGACTGAGTGTTCAGGGTCTAAGCTGAGTGTTCAGTGTCTAGACTGAGTGTTCAGGGTCTAAGCTGAGTGTTCAGGGTCTAAGCTGAGTGTTCAGGGTCTAGGCTGAGTGTTCATTGTCTAGACTGAGTGCTCAGGGTCTAAGCTGAGTGTTCAGGGTCTAGGCTGAGTGTTCTGTGTCTAGACTGAGTGTTCAGGGTCTAAGCTGAGTGTTCAGTGTCTAGACTGAGTGTTAAGGGTCTAGGCTGTGTGTTCAGTGTCTAGACTGAGTGTTCAGGGTCTAAGCTGAGTTTTCAGGGTCTAAGCTGAGTGTTCAGGGTCAAGGCTGAGTGTTCAGTGTCTAGACTGAGTGTTCAGGGTCTAAGCTGAGTGTTCAGTGTCTAGACTGAGTGTTCAGGGTCTAGGCTGAGTGTTCAGTGTCTAGGCTGAGTGTTCAGTGTCTAGGCTGAGTGTTCAGGGTCTAAGCTGAGTGTTCAGGGTCTAGACTGAGTGTTCAGGGTCTGGACTGAGTGCTCAGTGTCTAGACTGAGTGTTCAGTGTCTAGACTGAGTGTTCAGTGTCTAGACTGAGTGTTCAGGGTCTAAGCTGATTGTTCAGGGTCTAAGCTGAATGTTCAGGGTCTAGACTGAGTGTTCAGTGTCTAGACTGAGTGTTCAGTGTCTAGACTGAGTGTTCAGTGTCTAGACTGAGTGTTCAGTGTCTAAGCTGAGTGTTCAGTGTCTAGACTGAGTGTTCAGGGTCTAAGCTGAGTGTTCAGTGTCTAGACTGAGTGTTCAGGGTCAAGGCTGAGTGTTCAGTGTCTAGGCTGTGTGTTCAGGGTCTAAGCTGAGTGTTCAGGGTCTAGACTGAGTCTTCAGGTTCTGGACTGAGTGCTCAGTGTCCAGACTGAGTGTTCAGTGTCTAGTCTGAGTGTTCAGTGTCTAGACTGAGTGTTCAGGGTCTAAGCTGATTGTTTAGGATCTAAGCTGAGTGTTCAGGGTCTAGACTGAGTGCTCAGTGTCTAGACTGAGTGTTCAGTGTCTAGACTGAGTGTTCAGTGTCTAGACTGAGTGTTCAGGGTCTAGACTGAGTATTCAGGGTCTAAGTTGAGTGTTCAGGGTCTAGACTGAGTCCTCAGGGTCTAGGCTGAGTGTTCAGGGTCGAGGCTGAGTGTTCAGGGTCTAAGCTGAGTTTTCAGGGTCTAAGCTGAGTGTTCAGGGGCTAGATTGAGTGTTCAGTGTCTAGACTGTGTGTTCAGTGTCTAGACTGATTTTTCAGGGTCGAGGCTGAGTGTTCAGTGTCTAAGCTGAGTGTTCAGGGTCTAAGCTGAGTGTTCAGGGTCTAGACTGTGTGTTCAGTGTCTAGACTGTGTGTTCAGTGTCTAGACTGAGTGTTCATGGTCTAGACTGAGTGTTCAGGGTCAAGAGTGTTCAGGGTCTAGACTGAGTGTTCAGGGTCTAGACTGAGTGTTCAAGGTCTAGGCTGAGTGTTCAGGGTCTAGGCTGAGTGTTCAGTGTCTAGGCTGTGTGTTCAGAGTCGAGGCTGAGTGTTCAGGGTCTAGGCTGAGTGTTCAGGGTCTAGACTGAGTATTCAGAGTCTAGACTGAGTGTTCAGGGTCTAGACTGAGTATTCAGCGTCTAGACTGAGTGTTCAGGGTCTAGACTGAGTGTTCAGGGTCTAAACTGAATGTTCAGGGTCCAGACTGAGTGCTCAGGGTCTATACTGAGTGTTCAGGGTCTAAGCTGAGTGTTCAGTGTCTAGACTGAGTGTTCAGTGTCTAGACTGAGTGTTCAGGGTCGAGGCTGAGTGTTCAGGGTCGAGGCAGAGTGTTCGGGGTCTAGACTGAGTGTTCAGGGTCTAAGGTGAGTGTTCAGGGTCTAAGCTGAGTGTTCAGTGTCTAGACTGAGTGTTCAGGGTCGAGGCTGAGTGTTCAGGGTCGAGGCAGAGTGTTCAGGGCCTAGACTGAGTGTTCAGGGTCTAGGCTCAGTGTTCAGTGTCTAGGCTGAGTGTTCAGGGTCTAAGCTGAGTGTTCAGGGTCTAAGGTGAGTGTTCAGGGTCTAAGCTGAGTGTTCAGGGTCTAGGCTGAGTGTTCAGGGCCGAGGCACAGTGTTCAGGGTCGAGGCAGAGTGTTCAGCGTCTAAGCTGAGTGTTCAGGGTCTAGACTGAGTGTTCAGTGTCTAGACTGAGTGTTCAGGGTCTAAGCTGATTGTTCAGGGTCTAAGCTGAGTGTTCAGGGTCTAGACTGAGTGTTCAGGGTCTAAGCTGAGTGTTCAGTGACTAGACTGAGTGTTCAGGGTCTAAGCTGAGTGTTCAGGGTCTAAGCTGAGTGTTCAGGGTCTAGGCTGAGTGTTCAGTGTCTAGACTGAGTGTTCAGCGTCTAAGCTGAGTGTTCAGGGTCTAGGCTGAGTGTTCTGTGTCTAGACTGAGTGTTCAGGGTCTAAGCTGAGTGTTCAGTGTCTAGACTGAGTGTTAAGGGTCTAGGCTGTGTGTTCAGTGTCTAGACTGAGTGTTCAGGGTCTAAGCTGAGTTTTCAGGGTCTAAGCTGAGTGTTCAGGGTCTAGGCTGAGTGTTCAGTGTCTAGACTGAGTGTTCAGGGTCTAAGCTGAGTGTTCAGTGTCTAGACTGAGTGTTCAGGGTCTAAGCTGAGTGTTCAGTATCTGCACTGAGTGTTCGGGATCGAGGCTGAGTGTTCAGGTTCTAGGCTGAGTGTTCAGGGTCGAGGATGATTGTTCAGGGTCTAGGCTGAGTGTTCAGGGTCTGGACTGAGTGTTCAGAGTCTAGAATGAGTGTTCAGGGTCTAGACTGAGTGTTCAGGGTCTAGACTGAGTGTTCAGGGTCTAGACTGAGTGTTCAGGGTCTAGACTGAGTGTTCAGGGTCTAGACTGAGTGTTCAGGGTCTAGACTGAGTGTTCAGGGTCTAGACTGAGTGTTCAGGGTCTAGACTGAGTGTTCAGGGTCTAACTTGAGTGTTCAGGGTCTAGACTGAGTGTTCAGTGTCTAGACTGAGTGTTCAGGGTCGAGGCTGAGTGTTCAGGGTCTAGACTGAGTGTTCAGGGTCTAGACTGAGTGGTCAGGGTCTAGGCTGAGTGTTCAGTGTCTAGGCTGAGTGTTCAGGGTCTAGACTGTGTGTTCAGGGTCTAGACTGTGTGTTCAGAGTCTAGGCTGAGTGTTCAGGGTCTAGACTGAATGTTCAGGGTCGAGGCTGAGTGTTCAGGGTCTAGGCTGAGTGTTCAGGGTCGAGGCTGAGTGTTCAGGGTCTAGGCTGAGTTTTCAGGGTCTAGACTGAGTGTTCAGAGTCTAGACTGTGTGTTCAGGGTCTAGACTGTGTGTTCAGGGTCTAGACTGTGTGTTCAGTGTCTAGACTGAGTGTTCAGGGTCTAAACTGAGTGTTCAGGGTCTAGACTGAGTGTTCAGGGTCTAAGCTGAGTGTTCAGTGTCTAGACTGAGTGTTCATTGTCTAGACTGAGTGTTCAGGGTCGAGGCTGAGTGTTCAGTGTCTAGGCTGAGTGTTCAGGGTCTAGGCTGAGTGTTCAGGGTCTAGACTGAGTGTTCAGGGTCCAGGCTCAGTGTTCAGTGTCTAGGCTGAGTGTTCAGGGTCTAAGCTGAGTGTTCAGAGTCTAAGGTGAGTGTTCAGGGTCTAAGCTGAGTGTTCAGGTTCTAGGCTGAGTGTTCAGGGCCGAGGCACAGTGTTCAGGGTCGAGGCAGAGTGTTCAGCGTCTAAGCTGAGTGTTCAGGGTCTAGACTGAGTGTTCAGTGTCTAGACTGAGTGTTCAGGGTCTAAGCTGAGTGTTCAGGGTCTAAGCTGAGTGTTCAGGGTCTAGACTGAGTGTTCAGGGTCTAAGCTGAGTGTTCAGTGTCTAGACTGAGTGTTCAGGGTCTAAGCTGAGTGTTCAGGGTCTAAGCTGAGTGTTCAGGGTCTAGGCTGAGTGTTCATTGTCTAGACTGAGTGCTCAGGGTCTAAGCTGAGTGTTCAGGGTCTAGGCTGAGTGTTCTGTGTCTAGACTGAGTGTTCAGGGTCTAAGCTGAGTGTTCAGTGTCTAGACTGAGTGTTAAGGGTCTAGGCTGTGTGTTCAGTGTCTAGACTGAGTGTTCAGGGTCTAAGCTGAGTTTTCAGGGTCTAAGCTGAGTGTTCAGGGTCAAGGCTGAGTGTTCAGTGTCTAGACTGAGTGTTCAGGGTCTAAGCTGAGTGTTCAGTGTCTAGACTGAGTGTTCAGGGTCTAGGCTGAGTGTTCAGTGTCTAGGCTGAGTGTTCAGTGTCTAGGCTGAGTGTTCAGGGTCTAAGCTGAGTGTTCAGGGTCTAGACTGAGTGTTCAGGGTCTGGACTGAGTGCTCAGTGTCTAGACTGAGTGTTCAGTGTCTAGACTGAGTGTTCAGTGTCTAGACTGAGTGTTCAGGGTCTAAGCTGATTGTTCAGGGTCTAAGCTGAATGTTCAGGGTCTAGACTGAGTGTTCAGTGTCTAGACTGAGTGTTCAGTGTCTAGACTGAGTGTTCAGTGTCTAGACTGAGTGTTCAGTGTCTAAGCTGAGTGTTCAGTGTCTAGACTGAGTGTTCAGGGTCTAAGCTGAGTGTTCAGTGTCTAGACTGAGTGTTCAGGGTCAAGGCTGAGTGTTCAGTGTCTAGGCTGTGTGTTCAGGGTCTAAGCTGAGTGTTCAGGGTCTAGACTGAGTCTTCAGGTTCTGGACTGAGTGCTCAGTGTCCAGACTGAGTGTTCAGTGTCTAGTCTGAGTGTTCAGTGTCTAGACTGAGTGTTCAGGGTCTAAGCTGATTGTTTAGGATCTAAGCTGAGTGTTCAGGGTCTAGACTGAGTGCTCAGTGTCTAGACTGAGTGTTCAGTGTCTAGACTGAGTGTTCAGTGTCTAGACTGAGTGTTCAGGGTCTAGACTGAGTATTCAGGGTCTAAGTTGAGTGTTCAGGGTCTAGACTGAGTCCTCAGGGTCTAGGCTGAGTGTTCAGGGTCGAGGCTGAGTGTTCAGGGTCTAAGCTGAGTTTTCAGGGTCTAAGCTGAGTGTTCAGGGGCTAGATTGAGTGTTCAGTGTCTAGACTGTGTGTTCAGTGTCTAGACTGATTTTTCAGGGTCGAGGCTGAGTGTTCAGTGTCTAAGCTGAGTGTTCAGGGTCTAAGCTGAGTGTTCAGGGTCTAGACTGTGTGTTCAGTGTCTAGACTGTGTGTTCAGTGTCTAGACTGAGTGTTCATGGTCTAGACTGAGTGTTCAGGGTCAAGAGTGTTCAGGGTCTAGACTGAGTGTTCAGGGTCTAGACTGAGTGTTCAAGGTCTAGGCTGAGTGTTCAGGGTCTAGGCTGAGTGTTCAGTGTCTAGGCTGTGTGTTCAGAGTCGAGGCTGAGTGTTCAGGGTCTAGGCTGAGTGTTCAGGGTCTAGACTGAGTATTCAGAGTCTAGACTGAGTGTTCAGGGTCTAGACTGAGTATTCAGCGTCTAGACTGAGTGTTCAGGGTCTAGACTGAGTGTTCAGGGTCTAAACTGAATGTTCAGGGTCCAGACTGAGTGCTCAGGGTCTATACTGAGTGTTCAGGGTCTAAGCTGAGTGTTCAGTGTCTAGACTGAGTGTTCAGTGTCTAGACTGAGTGTTCAGGGTCGAGGCTGAGTGTTCAGGGTCGAGGCAGAGTGTTCGGGGTCTAGACTGAGTGTTCAGGGTCTAAGGTGAGTGTTCAGGGTCTAAGCTGAGTGTTCAGTGTCTAGACTGAGTGTTCAGGGTCGAGGCTGAGTGTTCAGGGTCGAGGCAGAGTGTTCAGGGCCTAGACTGAGTGTTCAGGGTCTAGGCTCAGTGTTCAGTGTCTAGGCTGAGTGTTCAGGGTCTAAGCTGAGTGTTCAGGGTCTAAGGTGAGTGTTCAGGGTCTAAGCTGAGTGTTCAGGGTCTAGGCTGAGTGTTCAGGGCCGAGGCACAGTGTTCAGGGTCGAGGCAGAGTGTTCAGCGTCTAAGCTGAGTGTTCAGGGTCTAGACTGAGTGTTCAGTGTCTAGACTGAGTGTTCAGGGTCTAAGCTGATTGTTCAGGGTCTAAGCTGAGTGTTCAGGGTCTAGACTGAGTGTTCAGGGTCTAAGCTGAGTGTTCAGTGACTAGACTGAGTGTTCAGGGTCTAAGCTGAGTGTTCAGGGTCTAAGCTGAGTGTTCAGGGTCTAGGCTGAGTGTTCAGTGTCTAGACTGAGTGTTCAGCGTCTAAGCTGAGTGTTCAGGGTCTAGGCTGAGTGTTCTGTGTCTAGACTGAGTGTTCAGGGTCTAAGCTGAGTGTTCAGTGTCTAGACTGAGTGTTAAGGGTCTAGGCTGTGTGTTCAGTGTCTAGACTGAGTGTTCAGGGTCTAAGCTGAGTTTTCAGGGTCTAAGCTGAGTGTTCAGGGTCTAGGCTGAGTGTTCAGTGTCTAGACTGAGTGTTCAGGGTCTAAGCTGAGTGTTCAGTGTCTAGACTGAGTGTTCAGGGTCTAGGCTGAGTGTTCAGTGTCTAGGCTGAGGGTTCAGGGTCTAAGCTGAGTGTTCAGGGTCTAGACTGAGTGTTCAGTGTCTAGGCTGAGTGTTCAGGGTCTAGACTGAGTGTTCAGGGTCTAGGCTGAGTGTTCAGGGTCTAGGCTGAGTGCTCAGGGTCGAGGCTGAGTGCTCAGGGTCGAGGCTGAGTGTTCAGGGTCTAAGCTGAGTGTTCAGGGTCTAGACTGTGTGTTCAGGGTCTAGACTGTGTGTTCAGAGTCTAGGCTGAGTGTTCAGGGTCTAGACTGAATGTTCAGGGTCGAGGCTGAGTGTTCAGGGTCTAGGCTGAGTGTTCAGGGTCGAGGCTGAGTGTTCAGGGTCTAGGCTGAGTTTTCAGGGTCTAGACTGAGTGTTCAGAGTCTAGACTGTGTGTTCAGGGTCTAGACTGTGTGTTCAGGGTCTAGACTGTGTGTTCAGTGTCTAGACTGAGTGTTCAGGGTCTAAACTGAGTGTTCAGGGTCTAGACTGAGTGTTCAGGGTCTAAGCTGAGTGTTCAGTGTCTAGACTGAGTGTTCATTGTCTAGACTGAGTGTTCAGGGTCGAGGCTGAGTGTTCAGTGTCTAGGCTGAGTGTTCAGGGTCTAGGCTGAGTGTTCAGGGTCTAGACTGAGTGTTCAGGGTCCAGGCTCAGTGTTCAGTGTCTAGGCTGAGTGTTCAGGGTCTAAGCTGAGTGTTCAGAGTCTAAGGTGAGTCTTCAGGGTCTAAGCTGAGAGTTCAGGTTCTAGGCTGAGTGTTCAGGGCCGAGGCACAGTGTTCAGGGTCGAGGCAGAGTGTTCAGCGTCTAAGCTGAGTGTTCAGGGTCTAGACTGAGTGTTCAGTGTCTAGACTGAGTGTTCAGGGTCTAAGCTGAGTGTTCAGGGTCTAAGCTGAGTGTTCAGGGTCTAGACTGAGTGTTCAGGGTCTAAGCTGAGTGTTCAGTGTCTAGACTGAGTGTTCAGGGTCTAAGCTGAGTGTTCAGGGTCTAAGCTGAGTGTTCAGGGTCTAGGCTGAGTGTTCATTGTCTAGACTGAGTGCTCAGGGTCTAAGCTGAGTGTTCAGGGTCTAGGCTGAGTGTTCTGTGTCTAGACTGAGTGTTCAGGGTCTAAGCTGAGTTTTCAGTGTCTAGACTGAGTGTTAAGGGTCTAGGCTGTGTGTTCAGTGTCTAGACTGAGTGTTCAGGGTCTAAGCTGAGTTTTCAGGGTCTAAGCTGAGTGTTCAGGGTCAAGGCTGAGTGTTCAGTGTCTAGACTGAGTGTTCAGGGTCTAAGCTGAGTGTTCAGTGTCTAGACTGAGTGTTCAGGGTCTAGGCTGAGTGTTCAGTGTCTAGGCTGAGTGTTCAGTGTCTAGGCTGAGTGTTCAGGGTCTAAGCTGAGTGTTCAGGGTCTAGACTGAGTGTTCAGGGTCTGGACTGAGTGCTCAGTGTCTAGACTGAGTGTTCAGTGTCTAGACTGAGTGTTCAGTGTCTAGACTGAGTGTTCAGGGTCTAAGCTGATTGTTCAGGGTCTAAGCTGAATGTTCAGGGTCTAGACTGAGTGTTCAGTGTCTAGACTGAGTGTTCAGTGTCTAGACTGAGTGTTCAGTGTCTAGACTGAGTGTTCAGTGTCTAAGCTGAGTGTTCAGTGTCTAGACTGAGTGTTCAGGGTCTAAGCTGAGTGTTCAGTGTCTAGACTGAGTGTTCAGGGTCTAGGCTGAGTGTTCAGTGTCTAGGCTGTGTGTTCAGGTTCTGGACTGAGTGCTCAGTGTCTAGACTGAGTGTTCAGTGTCTAGTCTGAGTGTTCAGTGTCTAGACTGAGTGTTCAGGGTCTAAGCTGATTGTTTAGGATCTAAGCTGAGTGTTCAGGGTCTAGACTGAGTGCTCAGTGTCTAGACTGAGTGTTCAGTGTCTAGACTGAGTGTTCAGTGTCTAGACTGAGTGTTCAGGGTCTAGACTGAGTATTCAGGGTCTAAGTTGAGTGTTCAGGGTCTAGACTGAGTCCTCAGGGTCTAGGCTGAGTGTTCAGGGTCGAGGCTGAGTGTTCAGGGTCTAAGCTGAGTGTTCAGGGTCTAAGCTGAGTGTTCAGGGGCTAGATTGAGTGTTCAGTGTCTAGACTGTGTGTTCAGTGTCTAGACTGATTTTTCAGGGTCGAGGCTGAGTGTTCAGTGTCTAAGCTGAGTGTTCAGGGTCTAAGCTGAGTGTTCAGGGTCTAGACTGTGTGTTCAGTGTCTAGACTGTGTGTTCAGTGTCTAGACTGAGTGTTCATGGTCTAGACTGAGTGTTCAGGGTCAAGAGTGTTCAGGGTCTAGACTGAGTGTTCAGGGTCTAGACTGAGTGTTCAAGGTCTAGGCTGAGTGTTCAGGGTCTAGGCTGAGTGTTCAGTGTCTAGGCTGTGTGTTCAGAGTCGATGCTGAGTTTCCAGTGTCTAGACTGAGTGTTCAGTGTCTAGACTGAGTGTTCAGTGTCTAGACTGAGTGTTCAGTGTCTAGACTGGTTTTTCAGGGTCGAGGCTGAGTGTTCAGGGTCGACGCTGAGTGTTCAGGGTCTAGACTGACTGTTCAGGGTCTAAGCTGAGTGTTCAGGGTCTAGACTGACTGTTCAGGGTCGAGGCTGAATGTTCAGGGTCGAGGCTGAGTGTTCAGTGTCTAGACTGACTGTTCAGGGTCTAGACTGAGTGTTCAGGGTCTAGGATTAGTGTTCAGGGTCTAGACTGACTGTTCAGGGTCGAGGCTGTGTGATCAGGGTCGAGGCTGAGTGTTCAGAGTCTAAGATGAGTGTTCAGGGTCTAGACTGAGTGTTCAGGGTCTAAGCTGAGTGTTCAGGGTCTACTCTGAGTGTTCGGGGTCTAGGCTGTGTGTTCGGGGTCTAGGCTGAGTGTTCAGTGTCTAGGCTGAGTGTTCAGGGTCTAGACTGAGTGTTCAGGGTCTAGGCTGAGTGTTCAGGGTCTAGGCTGAGTGCTCAGGGTCGAGGCTGAGTGCTCAGGGTCGAGGCTGAGTGTTCAGGGTCTAAGCTGAGTGTTCAGTATCTGCACTGAGTGTTCGGGATCGAGGCTGAGTGTTCAGGTTCTAGGCTGAGTGTTCAGGGTCGAGGATGATTGTTCAGGGTCTAGGCTGAGTGTTCAGGGTCTGGACTGAGTGTTCAGAGTCTAGAATGAGTGTTCAGGGTCTAGACTGAGTGTTCAGGGTCTAGACTGAGTGTTCAGGGTCTAGACTGAGTGTTCAGGGTCTAGACTGAGTGTTCAGGGTCTAGACTGAGTGTTCAGGGTCTAGACTGAGTGTTCAGGGTCTAGACTGAGTGTTCAGGGTCTAACCTGAGTGTTCAGTGTCTAGACTGAGTGTTCAGTGTCTAGACTGAGTGTTCAGGGTCGAGGCTGAGTGTTCAGGGTCTAGACTGAGTGTTCAGGGTCTAGACTGAGTGGTCAGGGTCTAGGCTGAGTGTTCAGTGTCTAGGCTGAGTGTTCAGGGTCTATACTGAGTGTTCAGGGTCTAGGCTGTGTGTTCAGGGTCTAGACTGAGTGGTCAGGGTCTAGGCTGAGTGTTCAGTGTCTAGGCTGAGTGTTCAGGGTCTAGACTGAGTGTTCAGGGTCTAGGCTGAGTGTTCAGAGTCTAGACTGAGTGTTCTGGGTCTAGGCTGAGTGTTCAGGGTCTAAGCTGAGTGTTCAGGGTCTAAGGTGAGTGTTCAGGGTCTAGGCTGAGTGTTCAGGGTCTAGGCTGGGTGTTCAGTGTCGAGGCAGAGTGTTCAGCGTCGAGGCAGAGTGTTCAGGGTCTAAGCTGAGTGTTCAGGGTCTAGACTGAGTTTTCAGTGTCTAGTCTGAGTGTTCAGGGTGTAAGCTGAGTGTTCAGGGTCTAAGCTGAGTGTTCAGGGTCTAGACTGAATGTTCAGGGTCAAAGCTGTGTGTTCAGTGTCTAGACTGAGTGTTCAGGGTCTAAGCTGAGTGTTCCGGGTCTAAGCTGAGTGTTCAGGGTCTAAGCTGAGTGTTCAGGGTCTAAGCTGAGTGTTCAGGGTCTAGGCTGAGTGTTCAGTGTCTAGACTGAGTGTTCAGGGTCTAAGATGAGTGTTCAGGGTCTAGGCTGAGTGTTCTGTGTCTAGACTGAGTGTTCAGGGTCTAAGCTGAGTGTTCAGTGTCTAGACTGAGTGTTAAGGGTCTAGGCTGAGTGTTCAGTGTCTAGACTGAGGTTTCAGGGTCTAAGCTGAGTGTTCAGGGTCTCAGCTGAGTGTTCTGGGTCTAGGCTGAGTGATCAGTGTCTAGACTGAGTGTTCAGGGTCTAAGCTGAGTGTTCAGTGTCTAGACTGAGTGTTCAGGGTCTAGGCTGAGTGTTCAGTGTCTAGACTGAGTGTTCAGGGTCTAGGCTCAGTGTTCAGTGTCTAGGCTGAGTGTTCAGGGTCTAAGCTGAGTGTTCAGGGTCTAAGGTGAGTGTTCAGGGTCTAAGCTGAGTGTTCAGGGTCTAGGCTGAGTGTTCAGGGCCGAGGCACAGTGTTCAGGGTCGAGGCAGAGTGTTCAGCGTCTAAGCTGAGTGTTCAGGGTCTAGACTGAGTGTTCAGGGTCTAAGCTGAGTGTTCAGTGACTAGACTGAGTGTTCAGGGTCTAAGCTGAGTGTTCAGGGTCTAAGCTGAGTGTTCAGGGTCTAGGCTGAGTGTTCAGTGTCTAGACTGAGTGTTCAGCGTCTAAGCTGACTTTTCAGGGTCTAGGCTGAGTGTTCTGTGTCTAGACTGAGTGTTCAGGGTCTAAGCTGAGTGTTCAGTGTCTAGACTGAGTGTTAAGGGTCTAGGCTGTGTGTTCAGTGTCTAGACTGAGTGTTCAGGGTCTAAGCTGAGTTTTCAGGGTCTAAGCTGAGTGTTCAGGGTCTAGGCTGAGTGTTCAGTGTCTAGACTGAGTGTTCAGGGTCTAAGCTGAGTGTTCAGTGTCTAGACTGAGTGTTCAGGGTCTAGGCTGAGTGTTCAGTGTCTAGGCTGAGGGTTCAGGGTCTAAGCTGAGTGTTCAGGGTCTAGACTGAGTGTTCAGTGTCTAGGCTGAGTGTTCAGGGTCCAGGCTGAGTGTTCAGGGTCTAGGCTGAGTGCTCAGGGTCGAGGCTGAGTGCTCAGGGTCGAGGCTGAGTGTTCAGGGTCTAAGCTGAGTGTTCAGTGTCTAGACTGTGTGTTCGGGGTCGAGGCTGAGTGTTCAGGGTCTAGTCTGAGTGTTCAGGGTCTAGACTGTGTGTTCAGAGTCTAGGCTGAGTGTTCAGGGTCTAGACTGAATGTTCAGGGTCGAGGCTGAGTGTTCAGGGTCTAGGCTGAGTGTTCAGGGTCGAGGCTGAGTGTTCAGGGTCTAGGCTGAGTTTTCAGGGTCTAGACTGAGTGTTCAGAGTCTAGACTGTGTGTTCAGGGTCTAGACTGTGTGTTCAGGATCTAGACTGTGTGTTCAGGGTTTAGACTGAGTGTTCAGGGTCTAAACTGAGTGTTCAGGGTCTAGACTGAGTGTTCAGGGTCTAAGCTGAGTGTTCAGTGTCTAGACTGAGTGTTCAGTGTCTAGACTGAGTGTTCAGGGTCGAGGCTGAGTGTTCAGTGTCTAGGCTGAGTGTTCAGGGTCTAGGCTGAGTGTTCAGGGTCTAGACTGAGTGTTCAGGGTCCAGGCTCAGTGTTCAGTGTCTAGGCTGAGTGTTCAGGGTCTAAGCTGAGTGTTCAGAGTCTAAGGTGAGTGTTCAGGGTCTAAGCTGAGTGTTCAGGTTCTAGCCTGAGTGTTCAGGGCCGAGGCACAGTGTTCAGGGTCGAGGCAGAGTGTTCAGCGTCTAAGCTGAGTGTTCAGGGTCTAGACTGAGTGTTCAGTGTCTAGACTGAGTGTTCAGGGTCTAAGCTGAGTGTTCAGGGTCTAAGCTGAGTGTTCAGGGTCTAGACTGAGTGTTCAGGGTCTAAGCTGAGTGTTCAGTGTCTAGACTGAGTGTTCAGGGTCTAAGCTGAGTGTTCAGGGTCTAAGCTGAGTGTTCAGGGTCTAGGCTGAGTGTTCATTGTCTAGACTGAGTGCTCAGGGTCTAAGCTGAGTGTTCAGGGTCTAGGCTGAGTGTTCTGTGTCTAGACTGAGTGTTCAGGGTCTAAGCTGAGTGTTCAGTGTCTAGACTGAGTGTTAAGGGTCTAGGCTGTGTGTTCAGTGTCTAGACTGAGTGTTCAGGGTCTAAGCTGAGTTTTCAGGGTCTAAGCTGAGTGTTCAGGGTCAAGGCTGAGTGTTCAGTGTCTAGACTGAGTGTTCAGGGTCTAAGCTGAGTGTTCAGTGTCTAGACTGAGTGTTCAGGGTCTAGGCTGAGTGTTCAGTGTCTAGGCTGAGTGTTCAGTGTCTAGGCTGAGTGTTCAGGGTCTAAGCTGAGTGTTCAGGGTCTAGACTGAGTGTTCAGGGTCTGGACTGAGTGCTCAGTGTCTAGACTGAGTGTTCAGTGTCTAGACTGAGTGTTCAGTGTCTAGACTGAGTGTTCAGGGTCTAAGCTGATTGTTCAGGGTCTAAGCTGAATGTTCAGGGTCTAGACTGAGAGTTCAGTGTCTAGACTGAGTGTTCAGTGTCTAGACTGAGTGTTCAGTGTCTAGACTGAGTGTTCAGTGTCTAAGCTGAGTGTTCAGTGTCTAGACTGAGTGTTCAGGGTCTAAGCTGAGTGTTCAGTGTCTAGACTGAGTGTTCAGGGTCTAGGCTGAGTGTTCAGTGTCTAGGCTGTGTGTTCAGGGTCTAAGCTGAGTGTTCAGGGTCTAGACTGAGTGTTCAGGTTCTGGACTGAGTGCTCAGTGTCTAGACTGAGTGTTCAGTGTCTAGTCTGAGTGTTCAGTGTCTAGACTGAGTGTTCAGGGTCTAAGCTGATTGTTTAGGATCTAAGCTGAGTGTTCAGGGTCTAGACTGAGTGCTCAGTGTCTAGACTGAGTGTTCAGTGTCTAGACTGAGTGTTCAGTGTCTAGACTGAGTGTTCAGTGTCTAGACTGAGTATTCAGGGTCTAAGTTGAGTGTTCAGGGTCTAGACTGAGTCCTCAGGGTCTAGGCTGAGTGTTCAGGGTCGAGGCTGAGTGTTCAGGGTCTAAGCTGAGTGTTCAGGGTCTAAGCTGAGTGTTCAGGGGCTAGATTGAGTGTTCAGTGTCTAGACTGTGTGTTCAGTGTCTAGACTGATTTTTCAGGGTCGAGGCTGAGTGTTCAGTGTCTAAGCTGAGTGTTCAGGGTCTAAGCTGAGTGTTCAGGGTCTAGACTGTGTGTTCAGTGTCTAGACTGTGTGTTCAGTGTCTAGACTGAGTGTTCATGGTCTAGACTGAGTGTTCAGGGTCAAGAGTGTTCAGGGTCTAGACTGAGTGTTCAGGGTCTAGACTGAGTGTTCAAGGTCTAGGCTGAGTGTTCAGGGTCTAGGCTGAGTGTTCAGTGTCTAGGCTGTGTGTTCAGAGTCGATGCTGAGTTTCCAGTGTCTAGACTGAGTGTTCAGTGTCTAGACTGAGTGTTCAGTGTCTAGACTGAGTGTTCAGTGTCTAGACTGGTTTTTCAGGGTCGAGGCTGAGTGTTCAGGGTCGACGCTGAGTGTTCTGGGTCTAGACTGACTGTTCAGGGTCTAAGCTGAGTGTTCAGGGTCTAGACTGACTGTTCAGGGTCGAGGCTGAATGTTCAGGGTCGAGGCTGAGTGTTCAGTGTCTAGACTGACTGTTCAGGGTCTAGACTGAGTGTTCAGGGTCTAGGATTAGTGTTCAGGGTCTAGACTGACTGTTCAGGGTCGAGGCTGTGTGATCAGGGTCGAGGCTGAGTGTTCAGAGTCTAAGATGAGTGTTCAGGGTCTAGACTGAGTGTTCAGGGTCTAAGCTGAGTGTTCAGGGTCTACTCTGAGTGTTCGGGGTCTAGGCTGTGTGTTCGGGGTCTAGGCTGAGTGTTCAGTGTCTAGGCTGAGTGTTCAGGGTCTAGACTGAGTGTTCAGGGTCTAGGCTGAGTGTTCAGGGTCTAGGCTGAGTGCTCAGGGTCGAGGCTGAGTGCTCAGGGTCGAGGCTGAGTGTTCAGGGTCTAAGCTGAGTGTTCAGTATCTGCACTGAGTGTTCGGGATCGAGGCTGAGTGTTCAGGTTCTAGGCTGAGTGTTCAGGGTCGAGGATGATTGTTCAGGGTCTAGGCTGAGTGTTCAGGGTCTGGACTGAGTGTTCAGAGTCTAGAATGAGTGTTCAGGGTCTAGACTGAGTGTTCAGGGTCTAGACTGAGTGTTCAGGGTCTAGACTGAGTGTTCAGGGTCTAGACTGAGTGTTCAGGGTCTAGACTGAGTGTTCAGGGTCTAGACTGAGTGTTCAGGGTCTAGACTGAGTGTTCAGGGTCTAGACTGAGTGTTCAGGGTCTAACCTGAGTGTTCAGTGTCTAGACTGAGTGTTCAGTGTCTAGACTGAGTGTTCAGGGTCGAGGCTGAGTGTTCAGGGTCTAGACTGAGTGTTCAGGGTCTAGACTGAGTGGTCAGGGTCTAGGCTGAGTGTTCAGTGTCTAGGCTGAGTGTTCAGGGTCTATACTGAGTGTTCAGGGTCTAGGCTGTGTGTTCAGGGTCTAGACTGAGTGGTCAGGGTCTAGGCTGAGTGTTCAGTGTCTAGGCTGAGTGTTCAGGGTCTAGACTGAGTGTTCAGGGTCTAGGCTGAGTGTTCAGAGTCTAGACTGAGTGTTCTGGGTCTAGGCTGAGTGTTCAGGGTCTAAGCTGAGTGTTCAGGGTCTAAGGTGAGTGTTCAGGGTCTAGGCTGAGTGTTCAGGGTCTAGGCTGAGTGTTCAGTGTCGAGGCAGAGTGTTCAGCGTCGAGGCAGAGTGTTCAGGGTCTAAGCTGAGTGTTCAGGGTCTAGACTGAGTGTTCAGTGTCTAGACTGAGTGTTCAGGGTGTAAGCTGAGTGTTCAGGGTCTAAGCTGAGTGTTCAGGGTCTAGACTGAATGTTCAGGGTCTAAGCTGTGTGTTCAGTGTCTAGACTGAGTGTTCAGGGTCTAAGCTGAGTGTTCCGGGTCTAAGCTGAGTGTTCAGGGTCTAAGCTGAGTGTTCAGGGTCTAAGCTGAGTGTTCAGGGTCTAGGCTGAGTGTTCAGTGTCTAGACTGAGTGTTCAGGGTCTAAGATGAGTGTTCAGGGTCTAGGCTGAGTGTTCTGTGTCTAGACTGAGTGTTCAGGGTCTAAGCTGAGTGTTCAGTGTCTAGACTGAGTGTTAAGGGTCTAGGCTGAGTGTTCAGTGTCTAGACTGAGGTTTCAGGGTCTAAGCTGAGTGTTCAGGGTCTCAGCTGAGTGTTCTGGGTCTAGGCTGAGTGATCAGTGTCTAGACTGAGTGTTCAGGGTCTAAGCTGAGTGTTCAGTGTCTAGACTGAGTGTTCAGGGTCTAGGCTGAGTGTTCAGTGTCTAGGCTGAGTGTTCAGGGTCTAAGCTGAGTGTTCAGGGTCTAGACTGTATGTTCAGGGTCTAGACTGAGTGCTCACTGTCTAGACTGAGTGTTCAGTGTCTAGATTGAGTGTTCAGTGTCTAGACTGAGTGTTCAGGGTCTAAGCTGATTTTTCAGGGTCTAAGCTGAGTGTTCAGGGTCTAGACTGAGTGTTCAGTGTCTAGACTGAGTGTTCAGGGTCTAAGCTGAGTGTTCAGTGTCTAGGCTGAGTGTTCAGGGTCTAGGCTGAGTGTTCAGTGTCTAGGCTGAGTGTTCAGGGTCTAAGCTGAGTGTTCAGGGTCTAGGCTGAGTGTTCAGGGTCCAGGCTGAGTGTTCAGGGTCTGGACTGAGTGCTCAGTGTCTAGACTGAGTGTTCAGTGTCTAGACTGAGTGTTCAGTGTCTAGACTGAGTGCTCAGGGTCTAAGCTGATTGTTCAGGGTCTAAGCTGAGTGTTCAGGGTCTAGACTGAGTGCTCAGTGTCTAGACTGAGTGTTCAGTGTCTAGACTGAGTGTTCAGTGTCTAGACTGAGTGTTCAGGGTCTAAGCTGATTGTTCAGGGTCTAAGCTGAGTGTTCAGGGTCTAAGTTGAGTGTTCAGGGTCTAGACTGAGTCCTCTGGGTCTAGGCTGAGTGTTCAGGGTCGAGGCTGAGTATTCAGGGTCTAAGCTGAGTGTTCAGGGTCTAAGCTGAGTGTTCAGGGGCTAGTCTAAGTGTTCAGTGTCTAGACTGTGTGTTCAGTGTCTAGACTAATTTTTCAGGGTCGAGGCTGAGTGTTCAGTGTCTAAGCTGAGTGTTCCGGGTCTAAGCTGAGTGTTCAGGGTCTAGACTGTGTGTTCAGTGTCTAGACTGTGTGTTCAGTGTCTAGACTGAGTGTTCATGGTCTAGACTGAGTGTTCAGGGTCAAGAGTGTTCAGGGTCTAGACTGAGTGTTCAGGGTCTAGACTGAGTGTTCAGGGTCTAGACTGAGTGTTCAGTGTCTAGGCTGAGTGTTCAGGGTCTAGGCTGAGCGTTCAGTGTCTAGGCTGTGTGTTCAGAGTCGATGCTGAGTTTCCAGTGTCTAGACTGAGTTTTCAGTGTCTAGACTGAGTGTTCAGTGTCTAGACTGTGTGTTCAGTGTCTAGACTGGTTTTTCAGGGTCGAGGCTGGGTGTTCAGGGTCGAGGCTGAGTGTTCAGGGTCTAGACTGACTGTTCAGGATCTAAGCTGAGTGTTCAGAGTCTAGACTGACTGTTCAGGGTCGAGGCTGAGTGTTCAGGGTCGAGGCTGATTGTTCAGTGTCTACACTGACTGATCAGGGTCTAGACTGAGTGTTCAGGGTCGAGGCTGAGTGTTCAGTGTCTAGACTGACTGTTCAGGGTCGAGGCTCTGTGTTCAGGGTCTAGACTGAGTGTTCAGGGTCTAAGCTGAGTGTTCAGGGTCTAGACTGAGTGTTCGGGGTCTAGGCTGTGTGTTCGGGGTCTAGGCTGAGTGTTCAGTGTCTAGGCTGAGTGTTCAGGGTCTAGACTGAGTGTTCAGGGTCTAGGCTGAGTGTTCAGGGTCTAGGCTGAGTGCTCAGGGTCGAGGCTGAGTGCTCAGGGTCGAGGCTGAGTGTTCAGGGTCTAAGTTGAGTGTTCAGTGTCTAGACTGAGTGTTCGGGGTCGAGGCTGAGTGTTCAGGGTCTAGGCTGAGTGTTCACGGTATAGATTGTGTGTTCAGTGTCTAGGCTGAGTGTTCAGTGTCTAGACTGAATGTTCAGGGTCTAGGCTGAGTGTTCAGGTTCTAGGCTGAGTGTTCAGGTTCGAGGATGATTGTTCAGGGTCTAGGCTGAGTGTTCAGGGTCTAGACTGAGTGTTCAGAGTCTAGAATGAGTGTTCAGTGTCTAGACTGTGTGTTCAGTGTCTAGACTGGTTTTTCAGGGTCGAGGCTGGGTGTTCAGGGTCGAGGCTGAGTGTTCAGGGTCTAGACTGACTGTTCAGGATCTAAGCTGAGTGTTCAGAGTCTAGACTGACTGTTCAGGGTCGAGGCTGAGTGTTCAGGGTCGAGGCTGATTGTTCAGTGTCTACACTGACTGATCAGGGTCTAGACTGAGTGTTCAGGGTCGAGGCTGAGTGTTCAGTGTCTAGACTGACTGTTCAAAGTCGAGGCTCTGTGTTCAGGGTCTAGACTGAGTGTTCAGAGTCTAAGATGAGTGTTCAGGGTCTAGACTGAGTGTTCAGGGTCTAAGCTGAGTGTTCAGGGTCTAGACTGAGTGTTCGGGGTCTAGGCTGTGTGTTCGGGGTCTAGGCTGAGTGTTCAGTGTCTAGGCTGAGTGTTCAGGGTCTAGACTGAGTGTTCAGGGTCTAGGCTGAGTGTTCAGGGTCTAGGCTGAGTGCTCAGGGTCGAGGCTGAGTGCTCAGGGTCGAGGCTGAGTGTTCAGGGTCTAAGTTGAGTGTTCAGTGTCTAGACTGAGTGTTCGGGGTCGAGGCTGAGTGTTCAGGGTCTAGGCTGAGTGTTCACGGTCTAGACTGTGTGTTCAGTGTCTAGGCTGAGTGTTCAGTGTCTAGACTGAATGTTCAGGGTCTAGGCTGAGTGTTCAGGTTCTAGGCTGAGTGTTCAGGTTCGAGGATGATTGTTCAGGGTCTAGGCTGAGTGTTCAGGGTCTAGACTGAGTGTTCAGAGTCTAGAATGAGTGTTCAGGGTCTAGACTGTGTGTTCAGGGTCTAGACTGAGTGTTCAGGGTCTAGACTGAGTGTTCAGGGTCTAGACTGAGTGTTCAGGGTCTATACTGAGTGTTCAGGGTCTATACTGAGTGTTCAGTGTCTAGACTGAGTGTTCAGTGTCTAGATTGAGTGTTCAGGGTCGAGGCTGAGTGTTCAGGATCGAGGCAGAGTGTTCAGGGTCTAGACTGAGTGTTCAGGGTCTAGACTGAGTGTTCAGGGTCTAGGCTGTGTGTTCAGTGTCTAGGCTGAGTGTTCAGGGTCTAGACTGAGTGTTCAGGGTCTAGGCTGAGTGTTCAGGGTCTAGACTGTGTGTTCAGGGTCTAGGCTGAGTGTTCAGTGTCTAGGCTGTGTGTTCAGGGTCTAAGCTGAGTGTTCAGGGTCTAAGCTGAGTGTTCAGGGTCTAAGGTAAGTGTTCAGGGTCTAAGCTGAGTGTTCAGGGTCTAGGCTGAGTGTTCAGGGTCGAAGCAGAGTGTTCAGCGTCGAGGCAGAGTGTTCAGGGTCTAAGCTGAGTGCTCAGGGTCTAGACTGAGTGTTCAGTGTCTAGACTGAGTGTTCAGAGTCTAAGCTGAGTGTTCAGGGTCTAAGCTGAGTGTTCAGGGTCGAGACTGAATGTTCAGGGTCTAAGCTGAGTGTTCAGTGTCTAGACTGAGTGTTCAGGGTCTAAGCTGAGTGTTCAGGGTCTAAGCTGAGTGTTCAGGGTCTAAGCTGAGTGTTCAGGGTCTAAGCTGAGTGTTCAGGGTCTAGACTGAGTGTTCAGGGTCTAAGCTGAGTGTTCAGGGTCTAGGCTGAGTGTTCTGTGTCTAGACTGAGTGTTCAGGGTCTAAGCTGAGTGTTCAGCGTCTAGACTGAGTGTTAAGGGTCTAGGCTGAGTGTTCAGTGTCGAGACTGAGTGTTCAGGGTCTAAGCTGAGTGTTCAGGGTCTAAGCTGGGTGTTCTGGGTCTAGGCTGAGTGATCAGTGTCTAGACTGAGTGTTCAGGGTCTAAACTGAGTGTTCAGTGTCCAGACTGAGTGTTCAGGGTCTAGGCTGAGTGTTCAGTGTCTAGGCTGAGTGTTCAGGGTCTAAGCTGAGTGTTCAGGGTCTAGACTGTATGTTCAGGGTCTAGACTGTGTTCTCACTGTCTAGACTGAGTGTTCAGTGTCTAGATTGCGTGTTCAGTGTCTAGACTGAGTGTTCAGGGTCTAAGCTGATTTTTCAGGGTCTAAGCTGAGTGTTCAGGGTCTAGACTGAGTGCTCAGTGTCTAGACTGAGTGTTCAGGGTCTAAGCTGATTGTTCAGGGTCTAAGCTGAGTGTTCAGGGTCTAGACTGAGTGTTCAGGTTCTAAGCTGAGTGTTCAATGTCTAGACTGAGTGTTCAGGGTCGATGCAGAGTGTTCAGCGTCGAGGCAGAGTGTTCAGGGTCTAAGCTGAGTGTTCAGGGTCTAGACTGAGTGTTCAGTGTCTAGACTGAGTGTTCAGGGTCTAAGCTGAGTGTTCAGGGTCTAAGCTGAGTGTTCAGGGTCTAGACTGAGTGTTCAGGGTCTAAGCTGAGTGTTCAGTGTCTAGACTGAGTGTTCAGGGTCTAAGCTGAGTGTTCAGGGTCTAAGCTGAGTGTTCAGGGTCTAAGCCGAGTGTTCAGGGTCTAAGCTGAGTGTTCAGGGTCTAGGCTGAGTGTTCAGTGTCTAGACTGAGTGTTCAGGGTCTAAGCTGAGTGTACAGGGTCTAGGCTGAGTGTTCTGTGTCTAGACTGAGTGTTCAGCGTCTAAGCTGAGTGTTCAGTGTCTAGACTGAGTGTTCAGGGTCTAAGCTGAGTGTTCAGGGTCTAAGCTGAGTGTTCAGGGTCTAGGCTGAGTGTTCAGTGTCTAGACTGAGTGTTCAGGGTCTAAGCTGAGTGTTCAGTGTCTAGACTGAGTGTTCAGGGTCTAGGCTGAGTGTTCAGTGTCTAGGCTGAGTGTTCAGGGTCTAAGCTGAGTGTTCAGGGTCAAGACTGAGTGTTCAGGGTCTAGACTGAGTGCTCACTGTCTAGACTGCGTGTTCAGTGTCTAGACTGAGTGTTCAGTGTCTAGACTGAGTGTTCAGGGTCTAAGCTGATTTTTCAGGGTCTAAGCTGAGTGTTCAGGGTCTAGACTGAGTGCTCAGTGTCTAGACTGAGTGTTCAGTGTCTAGACTGAGTGTTCAGTGTCTAAACTGATTGTTCAGAGTCTAAGCTGATTGTTCAGGTTCAAAGCTGAGTGTTCAGGGTCTAGGCTGAGTGCTCAGGGTCGAGGCTGAGTGTTCAGGGTCTAAGCTGAGTGTTCAGGGTCTCGGCTGAGTGTTCAGGGTCTAGACTGAGTGTTCAGGGTCTAGACTGAGTGTTCAGTGTCTAGACTGATTTTTCAGGGTCGAGGCTGAGTGTTCAGGGTCTAAGCTGAGTGTTCAGGGTCTAAGCTGAGTGTTCAGGGGCTAGACTGAGTGTTCAGTGTCTAGACTGTGTGTTCAGTGTCTAGACTGAGTGTTCATGGTCTAGACTGAGTGTTCAGGGTCTAAGCTGAGTGTTCAGGGTCTAGACTGTATGTTCAGGGTCTAGACTGTGTGCTCACTGTCTAGACTGAGTGTTCAGTGTCTAGATTGAGTGTTCAGTGTCTAGACTGAGTGTTCAGGGTCTAATCTGATTTTTCAGGGTCTAAGCTGAGTGTTCAGGATCTAGACTGAGTGCTCAGTGTCTAGACTGAGTTTTCAGTGTCTAGACTGAGTGTTCAGTGTCTAAACTGAGTGTTCAGGGTCTAAGCTGATTGTTCAGGGTCTAAGCTGAGTGTTCAGGGTCTAGACTGAGTGTTCAGGGTCTAAGCTGAGTGTTCAGTGTCTAGACTGAGTGTTCAGGGTCGAGGCAGAGTGTTCAGCGTCGAGGCAGAGTGTTCAGGGTCTAAGCTGAGTGTTCAGGGTCTAGACTGAGTGTTCAGTGTCTAGACTGAGTGTTCAGGGTCTAAGCTGAGTGTTCAGGGTCTAAGCTGAGTGTTCAGGGTCTAGACTGAGTGTTCAGGGTCTAAGCTGAGTGTTCAGTGTCTAGACTGAGTGTTCAGGGTCTAAGCTGAGTGTTCAGGGTCTAAGCTGAGTGTTCAGGGTCTAAGCTGAGTGTTCAGGGTCTAAGCTGAGAGCTCAGGGTCTAGGCTGAGTGTTCAGTGTCTAGACTGAGTGTTCAGGGTCTAAGCTGAGTGTACAGGGTCTAGGCTGAGTGTTCTGTGTGTAGACTGAGTGTTCAGGGTCTAAGCTGAGTGTTCAGTGTCTAGACTGAGTGTTCAGGGTCTAAGCTAAGTGTTCAGGGTCTAAGCTGAGTGTTCAGGGTCTAGGCTGAGTGTTCAGTGTCTAGACAGAGTTTTCAGGGTCTAAGCTGATTTTTCAGGGTCTAAGCTGAGTGTTCAGTGTCTAGACTGAGTGCTCAGTGTCTAGACTGAGTGTTCAGTGTCTAGACTGAGTGTTCAGTGTCTAAACTGATTGTTCAGGGTCAAAGCTGTTTGTTCAGGGTCTAAGCTAAGTGTTCAGGGTCTAGACTGAGTGTTCAGGTTCTAAGCTGAGTGTTCAGGTTCTAGGCTGAGTGTTCAGGGTCGAGGCTGAGTGTTCAGGGTCTAAGCTGAGTGTTCAGGGTCTCGGCTGAGTGTTCAGGGTCTAGACTGAATGTTCAGTGTCTAAGCTGAGTGTTCAGTGTCTAGACTGAGTGTTCAGGGTCTAAGCTGAGTGTTCAGGGTCTAAGCTGAGTGTTCAGGTTCTAAGCTGAGTGTTCAGGGTCTAAGCTGTGTGTTCAGGGTCTAGGCTGAGTGTTCAGTGTCCAGACTGAGTGTTCAGGGTCTAAGCTGAGTGTTCAGGGTCTAGGCTGAGTGTTCTGTGTCCAGACTGAGTGTTCAGGGTCTAAGCTGAGTGTTCAGTGTCTAGACTGAGTGTTAAGGGTCTAGGCTGAGTGTTCAGTGTCTAGACTGAGTGTTCAGGGTCTAAGCTGAGTGTTCAGGGTCTAAGCTGAGTGTTCTGGGTCTAGGCTGAGTGATCAGTGTCTAGACTGAGTGTTCAGGGTCTAAGCTGAGTGTTCAGTGTCTAGACTGAGTGTTCAGGGTCTAGGCTGAGTGTTCAGTGTCTAGGCTGAGTGTTCAGGGTCTTAGCTGAGTGTTCAGGGTCTAGACTGTATGTTCAGGGTCTCGACTGAGTGCTCACTGTCTAGACTGAGTGTTCAGTGTCTAGATTGAGTGTTCAGTGTCTAGACTGAGTGTTCAGGATCTAAGCTGATTTTTCAGGGTCTAAGCCGTGTTTTCAGTGTCTAGACTGAGTGCTCAGTGTCTAGACTGAGTGTTCAGTGTCTAGACTGAGTGTTCAGTGTCTGAACTGAGTGTTCAGGGTCTAAGCTGATTGTTCAGGGTCTAAGCTGAGTGTTCAGTGTCTAGACTGAGTGTTCAGGGTCGAGGCAGAGTGTTCAGCGTCGAGGCAGAGTGTTCAGGGTCTAAGCTGAGTGTTCAGGGTCTAGACTGAGTGTTCAGTGTCTAGACTGAGTGTCCAGGGTCTAAGCTGAGTGTTCAGGGTCTAAGCTGTGTGTTCAGGGTCCAGACTGAGTGTTCAGGGTCTAGACTGAGTGTTCAGGGTCTAAGCTGAGTGTTCAGTGTCTAGACTGAGTGTTCAGTGTCTAAGCTGAGTGTTCCGGGTCTAAGCTGAGTGTTCAGGGTCTAAGCTGAGTGTTCAGGGTCTAAGCTGAGTGTTCAGGGTCTAGGCTGAGTGTTCAGTGTCTAGACTGAGTGTTCAGGGTCTAAGCTAAGTGTTCAGGGTCTAGGCTGAGTGTTCTGTGTCTAGACTGAGTGTTCAGGGTCTAAGCTGAGTGTTCAGTGTCTAAGCTGAGTGTTCAGAGTCTAGGATGAGTGTTCAGTGTCTAGACTGAGTGTTCAGGGTCTAAGCTGAGTGTTCAGTGTCTAGACTGAGTGTTCAAGGTCTAGGCTGAGTGTTCAGTGTCTAGGCTGAGTGTTCAGGGTCTAAACTGAGTGTTCAGGCTCTAGACTGAGTGTTCAGGGTCTAGACTGAGTGCTCTCTGTCTAGACTGAGTGTTCAGTGTCTAGACTGAGTGCTCAGTGTCTAGACTGAGTTTTCAAGGTCTAGGCTGAGTGTTCAGTGTCTAGGCTGAGTGTTCAGGGTCTAAGCTGAGTGTTCATGGTCTAGACTGAGTGTTCAGGGTCTAGACTGAGTGCTCACTGTCTAGACTGAGTGTTCAGTGTCTAGACTGAGTGTTCAGTGTCTAGACTGAGTGTTCAGAGTCTAAGCTGATTTTTCAGGGTCTAAGCTGAGTGTTCAGGGTCTAGACTGAGTGCTCAGTGTCTAGACTGAGTGTTCAGTGTCTAAGCTGAGTGTTCAGGGTCTAAGCTGAGTGTTCTGGGTCTAGGCTGAGTGATCAGTGTCTAGACTGAGTGTTCAGGGTCTAAGCTGAGTGTTCAGTGTCTAGACTGTGTGTTCAGGGTCTAGGCTGAGTGTTCAGTGTCTAGGCTGAGTGTTCAGGGTCTTAGCTGAGTGTTCAGGGTCTAGACTGTATGTTCAGGGTCTAGACTGAGTGCTCACTGTCTAGACTGAGTGTTCAGTGTCTAGATTGAGTGTTCAGTGTCTAGACTGAGTGTTCAGGATCTAAGCTGATTTTTCAGGGTCTAAGCCGTGTTTTCAGTGTCTAGACTGAGTGCTCAGTGTCTAGACTGAGTGTTCAGTGTCTAGACTGAGTGTTCAGTGTCTAAACTGAGTGTTCAGGGTCTAAGCTGATTGTTCAGGGTCTAAGCTGAGTGTTCAGGGTCGAGGCAGAGTGTTCAGCGTCGAGGCAGAGTGTTCAGGGTCTAAGCTGAGTGTTCAGGGTCTAGACTGAGTGTTCAGTGTCTAGATTGAGTGTTCAGTGTCTAGACTGAGTGTTCAGGATCTAAGCTGATTTTTCAGGGTCTAAGCCGTGTTTTCAGTGTCTAGACTGAGTGCTCAGTGTCTAGACTGAGTGTTCAGTGTCTAGACTGAGTGTTCAGTGTCTGAACTGAGTGTTCAGGGTCTAAGCTGATTGTTCAGGGTCTAAGCTGAGTGTTCAGTGTCTAGACTGAGTGTTCAGGGTCGAGGCAGAGTGTTCAGCGTCGAGGCAGAGTGTTCAGGGTCTAAGCTGAGTGTTCAGGGTCTAGACTGAGTGTTCAGTGTCTAGACTGAGTGTCCAGGGTCTAAGCTGAGTGTTCAGGGTCTAAGCTGTGTGTTCAGGGTCCAGACTGAGTGTTCAGGGTCTAGACTGAGTGTTCAGGGTCTAAGCTGAGTGTTCAGTGTCTAGACTGAGTGTTCAGTGTCTAAGCTGAGTGTTCCGGGTCTAAGCTGAGTGTTCAGGGTCTAAGCTGAGTGTTCAGGGTCTAAGCTGAGTGTTCAGGGTCTAGGCTGAGTGTTCAGTGTCTAGACTGAGTGTTCAGGGTCTAAGCTAAGTGTTCAGGGTCTAGGCTGAGTGTTCTGTGTCTAGACTGAGTGTTCAGGGTCTAAGCTGAGTGTTCAGTGTCTAAGCTGAGTGTTCAGAGTCTAGGATGAGTGTTCAGTGTCTAGACTGAGTGTTCAGGGTCTAAGCTGAGTGTTCAGTGTCTAGACTGAGTGTTCAAGGTCTAGGCTGAGTGTTCAGTGTCTAGGCTGAGTGTTCAGGGTCTAAACTGAGTGTTCAGGCTCTAGACTGAGTGTTCAGGGTCTAGACTGAGTGCTCTCTGTCTAGACTGAGTGTTCAGTGTCTAGACTGAGTGCTCAGTGTCTAGACTGAGTTTTCAAGGTCTAGGCTGAGTGTTCAGTGTCTAGGCTGAGTGTTCAGGGTCTAAGCTGAGTGTTCATGGTCTAGACTGAGTGTTCAGGGTCTAGACTGAGTGCTCACTGTCTAGACTGAGTGTTCAGTGTCTAGACTGAGTGTTCAGTGTCTAGACTGAGTGTTCAGAGTCTAAGCTGATTTTTCAGGGTCTAAGCTGAGTGTTCAGGGTCTAGACTGAGTGCTCAGTGTCTAGACTGAGTGTTCAGTGTCTAAGCTGAGTGTTCAGGGTCTAAGCTGAGTGTTCTGGGTCTAGGCTGAGTGATCAGTGTCTAGACTGAGTGTTCAGGGTCTAAGCTGAGTGTTCAGTGTCTAGACTGTGTGTTCAGGGTCTAGGCTGAGTGTTCAGTGTCTAGGCTGAGTGTTCAGGGTCTTAGCTGAGTGTTCAGGGTCTAGACTGTATGTTCAGGGTCTAGACTGAGTGCTCACTGTCTAGACTGAGTGTTCAGTGTCTAGATTGAGTGTTCAGTGTCTAGACTGAGTGTTCAGGATCTAAGCTGATTTTTCAGGGTCTAAGCCGTGTTTTCAGTGTCTAGACTGAGTGCTCAGTGTCTAGACTGAGTGTTCAGTGTCTAGACTGAGTGTTCAGTGTCTAAACTGAGTGTTCAGGGTCTAAGCTGATTGTTCAGGGTCTAAGCTGAGTGTTCAGTGTCTAGACTGAGTGTTCAGGGTCGAGGCAGAGTGTTCAGCGTCGAGGCAGAGTGTTCAGGGTCTAAGCTGAGTGTTCAGGGTCTAGACTGAGTGTTCAGTGTCTAGACTGAGTGTTCAGGGTCTAAGCTGAGTGTTCAGGGTCTAAGCTGAGTGTTCAGGGTCTAGACTGAGTGTTCAGGGTCTAGACTGCGTGTTCAGGGTCTAAGCTGAGTGTTCAGTGTCTAGACTGAGTGTTCAGGGTCTATGCTGAGTGTTCCGGGTCTAAGCTGAGTGTTCAGGGTCTAAGCTGAGTGTTCAGGGTCTAAGCTGAGTGTTCAGGGTCTAGGCTGAGTGTTCAGTGTCTAGACTGAGTGTTCAGGGTCTAAGCTAAGTGTTCAGGGTCTAGGCTGAGTGTTCTGTGTCTAGACTGAGTGTTCAGGGTCTAAGCTGAGTGTTCAGTGTCTAAGCTGAGTGTTCAGAGTCTAGGATGAGTGTTCAGTGTCTAGACTGAGTGTTCAGGGTCTAAGCTGAGTGTTCAGTGTCTAGACTGAGTGTTCAAGGTCTAGGCTGAGTGTTCAGTGTCTAGGCTGAGTGTTCAGGGTCTAAGCTGAGTGTTCAGGGTCTAGACTGAGTGTTCAGGGTCTAGACTGAGTGCTCTCTGTCTAGACTGAGTGTTCAAGGTCTAGGCTGAGTGTTCAGTGTCTAGGCTGTGTGTTCAGGGTCTAAGCTGAGTGTTCAGGGTCTAGACTGTGTGTTCAGGGTCTAGACTGAGTGCTCACTGTCTAGACTGAGTGTTCAGTGTCTAGACTGAGTGTTCAGTGTCTAGACTGAGTGTTCAGAGTCTAAGCTGATTTTTCAGGGTCTAAGCTGAGTGTTCAGGGTCTAGACTGAGTGCTCAGTGTCTAGACTGAGTGTTCAGTGTCTAGACTGAATGTTCAGTGTCTAAACTGATTGTTCAGGGTCTAAGCTGATTGTTCAGTGTCTAAGCTGAGTGTTCAGGGTCTAGACTGAGTGTTCAGGTTCTAAGCTGTGTGTTCAGGCTCTAGGCTGAGTGTTCAGGGTCGAGGCTGAGTGTTCAGGGTCTAAGCTGAGTGTTCAGGGTCTCGGCTGAGTGTTCAGGGTCTAGACTGAGTGTTCAGGGTCTAGACTAAGTGTTCAGGGTCTAAGCTGAGTGTTCAGGGTCTGAGCTGAGTGTTCAGGGGCTAGACTGTGTGTTCAGTGTCTCGACTGTGTGTTCAGTGTCTAGACTGAGTGTTCATGGTCTAGACTGAGTGTTCAGGGTCAAGAGTGTTCAGGGTCTAGACTGATTGTTCAGGGTCTAGACTGGGTGTTCAGGGTCTAGACTGAGTGTTCAGGGTCTAGGCTGAGTCTTCAGGGTCTAGGCTGAGTGTTCAGTGTCTAGGTTGTGTGTTCAGAGTCGATGCTGAGTTTCCAGTGTCTAGACTGAGTGTTCAGTGTCTAGACTGAGTGTTCAGTGTCTAGACTGAGTGTTCAGTGTCTAGACTGAGTGTTCCGTGTCTAGACTGATTTTTCAGGGTCGAGGCTGAGTGTTCAGGGTCGAGGCTGAGTGTTCAGGGTCGAGGCTGAGTGTTCAGGGTCTAGACTGACTGTTCAGGGTCTAAGCTGAGTGTTCAGGTTCTAGACTGACTGTTCAGGGTCGAGGCTGAGTGTTCAGGGTCGAGGCTGAGTGTTCAGTGTCTAGACTGACTGTTCAGGGTCTAGACTGTGTGTTCAGGGTCTAGGATTAGTGTTCAGGGTCTAGACTGACTGTTCAGGGTCGAGGCTGAGTGTTCAGGGTCGAGGCTGAGTGTTCATGGTCTAGACTGACTGTTCAGGGTCGCGGCTGTGTGTTCAGGGTCTAGACTGAATGTTCAGTGTCTAGGCTGTGTGTTCAGGGTCTAGACTAATTATTCACGTTAAAAGCTAAGGTTCCAAAGTCTAGGCTTAATGTTCAGTATCTAAACTACGTGTTCAGTGTCTATGCTGAGTGTTCAGTGTTTAGGATTTGACCGAGTGTGGCATCAAGGAGCCCGAGTAAAATTGAAGTCAATGTGAATCTGGGGGAAAACTCTCCACTGGCTGGAGACATACCTAACAGAAAGGAAGATGGTTGTGGTGATTGAAGGTCAATCATCACAGCCCCAGGACATCGGTGCAGGAGTTCCTCAGGGCAGTGTCCTAGGCACAACCATCTTCAGCTGCTTCATCACTGAACTTCCCTCCAACATATGGTCAGATTAGGGGATGTTCACTGTACAGTGCTCAGTGCTTTTCACAACTCCTCAGATAATGAAGCAGTTCATGCCCGCATGCAACAAGACCTGGACGACGTTCAGGCTAGGGTTGATAAGTGGCAGGGAACATTCACGCCACAGAAGTGCCAGGCAATGACTATCGCCAACAAGCGAGAGTCTAACCACCGCCCCTTAACATTCAATGGCATTACCATCGCCGAATCCCCCACCATCAATATCCTGGGGGGTTACCATGACCAGAAATTTAACTGGACCAGCCACATAAATACTGTGGCAACAAGAGCAGGTCAGAGGCTACCTATTCTGCGGCGAGTGTCTCACCTCCTTACTCCCCAAAAACTTGCGATCATCTGCAAGGCACAAGCCTTGGTTAGTGCAGCTCAAACAACACTCAAGAAGCTCAACTCCATCCAGGATAAAGCAGCCCGCTTGATTGGCACCCCATTCACCACCTTAAATATTCACTCCCTCCACCACTGGCGTACCGTGGCTGCAGTGTGTACCATCTACAAGATGCACTGCAGCAACTCGCCAAGTCTTCTTCGGCAGCACCTCCCAAACCCGCGACCTCTTCCACCTAGAAGGACAAGGGCAGCAGGCGCATGGGAACACCACCACCTCCAAGTTCCCCTTCAAGTCAAACACCATCCTGACTTAGAAATATATCGCCGTTCCTTCATCGTCGCTGGGTCAAAATCCTGGAACTCCCTACCTAACAGCACTGTGGGAGTACCATCACCACACGGACTGCTGCGGTTCAAGAGGGCGGCTCACCACCACCATTTTGGGATGGGCAGTAAATGCTGACATTGCCAGCGACGCCCACATCCTCATAAACAAATAAAAATGAAGTCTAATTGGCCAGTGTCTAGGGTAAGTTTTCAGGTTCTAGGCTAAGTGACCAGGGGCTAGGCTATATGTTCAGGGTCTAGGCTAACTCTCCAGGGGTTAGGCTATATTGTCAGGATCTACGCTAATTTTTGAGGGTATCGGCTAACTGTTCAGTGTCTAGTCTAATTTTTCAGAGTCTAGGCTAAGTGTTCAGTGCAAAGGTTTAGTTTTCCGGGCCCAGGTTAAGTCTTCCGGGTCGAGGCTAAGTTTTCTCTATCTAGTGTAAGTGTTCAGGGTCTTGGCTGAAAATTAAGGTTCTGGGTTCACATTTCAGGGTCTAGGATAAGTGGATTGGAACGGATTGGAACCTGACTATTGATTGGAATGGAATCGAACGGATGGCAACCCGACTACTTGGATTGGATTTGATTGGAAAGAATTGTAACTTGACTTTGGATTGGATTGGAACAGATTGTTACCTGACTATTGGTTTGGATTGCAATGCAACTGATTGGCACCTGCCTGTTGAATTGGAATTGAAAGGAGCAGTTTGGAGTCTGAACATTGGATTGGATTCGATTGGAAAGGATTGGAACCTGAGTATTGAATTGGATTGATGCGGAGATGCCGGTGTTGAACTGGGGTGGACAAATGTGAGAAGTCGCACAACACCAGGTTATAGTCCAACAGCTTTATTTGAAATCACAAGCTTTCGGAGCGCTGCTCCTTCGTCAGGTGAAGGTGATGCATCTCTTCACTTCACCTGATGAAGGAGCAGCGCTCCGAAAGCTTGTGATTTCAAATAAAGCTGTTGGACTGTAACCTGGTGTTGTGCGACTTCTCACATTTGAATTGGATTGGAACGGATTGGACACTGACAATTTGATTGGAATTGCTTTCAACGGATTTTAATCTGACTATTGGATTCGATTGCAAAGGAACGGATTGGAAATTGACTATTGGATTTGTTTAGAATGGAACAGATTGTAAACTGAGTATTGGATTGGAACGGATTGGAACCTGGCTTTTTGTGTGGATTGGATTGAAACCGATTGGAACATGACTATTGGATTGAAATGGCTTCGAACGGATTGGAACTTGACTGTTGCATTGAATTGGATTGGAAGCGTTTGCAACATGCCTACTGGATTGGATTGGACTGGATCGGATTGAAACCTGAGTATTGCATTGGATTGGATTGCAATGGATTGCAACCTGACTATTGGATCGGATTGGGATGGAATGGATTGGAACGTGGTCATTGTATTGTATTGTATTGGAACGCATTGGAACCTGATTATTGGATTGGATTGGATTGGAACGGATTCAAACCTGGCTAATGTATTGAATTAGATTCAAGCGCGTTGGAACCTGGTTTTTGGACAGGATTGGAATGGAAATGATTGGAACCTGACTAATGGATTGGATTCGATTGGAACGAACTGTAATCAGGCAACGGATTGGATTGGATTGGAAAGGATTGGAATATGACGAATGGATTGGATTAGAATGGAATTGATAAGGACCTGGGATGGATTGGATTGGAACGGATTCGAACATGAATATTTAACAGGATAGGATTGGAACGTGTTGGAAACGTATCATTGGATTGGATTATAATGGAGCGGATGGGAATCTGACTGTTGGATTGGATTGGAATTTTATGGATGGGAATCTGACTGTTGGATTTGATTGGAATTTTATGGATGGGAATCTGACTGTTGGATTTGATTGGAAAGTTATGGATGGGAATCTGACTGTTGGATTTGATTGGAAAGTTATGGATGGGAATCTGACTGTTGGATTTGATTGGAATGGAGCGGATGGGAATCTGACTGTTGGATTTGATTGGAATGGAGCGGATGGGATTCTGACTGTTGGATTTGATTGGAATGGAGCGGATGGGATTCTGACTGTTGGATTTGATTGGAATGGAGCGGATGGGAATCTGACTGTTGGATTTGATTGGAATGGAGCGGATGGGAATCTCACTGTTGGATTTGATTGGAATGCAGTGGATGGGAATCTGACTGTTGGATTTGATTGGAATGGAGCGGATTCGATTCTGACTGTTGGATTTGATTGGAATGGAGCGGATGGGAATCTGACTGTTGGATTTGATTGGAATGGAGCGGATGGGAATCTGACTGTTGGATTTGATTGGAATGGAGTGGATGGGAATCTGATTGTTGGATTTGATTGGAATGGAGCGGATGGGAATCTGACTGTTGGATTTGATTGGAATGGAGCGGATGGGAATCTGACTGTTGGCTTGGATTGGAATGTTATGGATGGGAATCTGACTGTTGGATTTGATTGGAATGGAGCGGATGGGAATCTGACTGTTGGATTTGATTGGAATGGAGCGGATGGATATCTGATTGTGGGATTTGATTGGAATGGAGCGGATGGGAATCTGACTGTTGGATTTGATTGGAATGGAGCGGATGGGAATCTGACTGTTGGATTTGATTGGAATGGAGCGGATGGGAATCTGACTGTTGGATTGGATTGGAATGTTATGGATCGGAATGTGACTGTTGGATTTGATTGGAATGGAGCGGATGGGAATATGACTGTTGGATTTGATTGGAATGGAGCGGATGGGAATCTGACTGTTGGATTTGATTGGAATGGAGCGGATGGGATTCTGACTGTTGGAGTGGATTGGAATGGAGCGGATGGGAATCTGACTGTTGGATTTGATTGGAATGGAGCGGATGGGAATCTGACTGTTGGATTTGATTGGAATGGAGCGGATGGGAATCTGACTGTTGGATTGGATTGGAATGTTATGGATCGGAATGTGACTGTTGGATTTGATTGGAATGGAGCGGATGGGAATATGACTGTTGGATTTGATTGGAATGGAGCGGATGGGAATCTGACTGTTGGATTTGATTGGAATGGAGCGGATGGGAATCTGACTGTTGGATTTGATTGGAATGGAGCGGATGGGAATCTGACTGTTGGATTTGATTGGAATGGAGCGGATGGGAATTTGACTGTTGGATTTGATTGGAATGGAGCGGATGGGAATCTGACTGTTGGATTTGATTGGAATGGAGCGGATGGGAATCTGACTGTGGGATTTGATTGGAATGGAGCGGATGGGAATCTGACTGTTGGATTGGATTGGAATGGAACGGATGGGAATCTGACTGTTGGATTGGATTGGAATGGAGTGGATGGGAATCTGACTGTTGGATTTGATTGGAATGGAGCGGATGGGAATCTGACTGTTGGATTTGATTGGAATGTTATGGATGGGAATCTGACTGTTGGATTTGATTGGAATGTTATGGATGGGAATCTGACTGTTGGATTTGATTGGAATGTTATGGATGGGAATCTGACTGTGGGATTTGATTGGAATGTTATGGATGGGAATCTGACTGTGGGATTTGATTGGAATGGAGCGGATGGGAATTTGACTGTTGGATTTGATTGGTATGGAGCGGATGGGAATCTGACTGTGGGATTTGATTGGAATGGAGTGGATGGGAATCTGACTGTTGGATTTGATTGGAATGGAGCGGATGGGAATCTGACTGTGGGATTTGATTGGAATGGAGCGGATGGGAATCTGACTGTTGGATTTGATTGGAATGGAGCGGATGGGAATCTGACTGTGGGATTTGATTGGAATGGAGTGGATGGGAATCTGACTGTGGGATTTGATTGGAATGGAGTGGATGGGAATCTGACTGTGGGATTTGATTGGAATGGAGCGGATGGGAATCTGACTGTTGGATTTGATTGGAATGGAGCGGATGGGAATCTGAATGTTGGATTTGATTGGAATGGAGCGGATGGGAATCTGACTGTTGGATTTGATTGGAATGTTATGGATGGGAATCTGACTGTGGGATTTGATTGGAATGTTATGGATGGGAATCTGACTGTGGGATTTGATTGGAATGGAGCGGATGGGAATCTGACTGTTGGATTTGATTGGAATGGAGCGGATGGGAATCTGACTGTTGGATTTGATTGGAATGGAGCGGATGGGAATCTGACTGTGGGATTTGATTGGAATGGAGTGGATGGGAATCTGACTGTTGGATTTGATTGGAATGGAGCGGATGGGAATCTGACTGTTGGATTTGATTGAAATGGAGCGGATGGGAATCTGACTGTTGGATTTGATTGGAATGGAGCGGATGGGAATCTGACTGTTGGATTTGAATGGAATGGAGCGGACTTGAACCTGATTATTTGATTAGATTGGTTGGGGAGTGATTCAAAACAGACTTTTGCGATTTATTGGATTGTTACGGATTGGATCCTAACTGTTGGATCAGATTTTTTATTCAGTCATGGCATATGGGCGTCGCTGGCATGGCCAGCATTTATTGCCCATCCCGAATTGCCCTTGACAAGGTCGTGGTGAGCTGCCTTTTTGAACTGCTGCAGTCCATATGGTGAAGTTACTCCCACAGTGCTGTTAGGGAGGGATTTCCAGGATTTTGAACCAACAACGATGAAGGATCGGCCGATATAGTTTCAAGTCAGGATGGTGTGTGACTTGGAGGGGAACTTGTAGTTGGTGGTGTTCCCATGCGTCTGCTGCCCTTGTCCTTCTATCTGATGTAGTTAGTAGGTTTGGGAGGTGCTGCCAAAGAAGCCTTGGCGAGTTGCTGCTGTGCATCTTGTTGATCGTACAGACTGCAGCCACGGTACGCCGGTGGTGGAGGGAGTGAATGAGTAAAGTGGTTGATGGGGTGCCAGTCAAGCGTGCTGCTTTGTCCTGGATGGCGTCGAGCTTCTTGAGTATTGTTGGAGCTGCACTTATCCAGGCAAGTGGAGAGTATTCCATCACACTCCTTACTTGTGCCTTGTAGATGCTGGAAAGGCTTTGGGGAGTCAGGAGGTGAGACACTCGCCGCAGAATACCCAGCCTCTGACCTGCTCTTGTTGGCACAGTATTTATGGGGCTGGTCCAGTTAAGTTTCTGGTCAATGGTGACCCCCAGGATGTTGATGGTGGGGGATTCGGCGATGGTAATTCCATTGACTGTCATGGGGCGATGGTTTGACTCTAGCTTGTTGGAGATAGTCATTGCCTAGCACTTGTGTGGCGCGAATGTTACCTGCCACTTATCAGCCCAAGCCTAAATGTCGTCCAGGTCTTGTTGCATGTGGGCATGGACTGTTTCATTATATGAGGAGTTGTGAATGGCGCTGAACACTGTGCAGTCATCAGCGAACATCCCCATTTCTGACCTTATGTTGGAGGGAAGGTCATTGATGATGCAGCTGAAGATGGTTGGGCCGAGGACACTGCCCTGAGCAACTCCTGCAGCGATGGCCTGGGGCTGTGATGATTGACCCCCAACCATCACAACCATCTGGAGCCGAGCGGTCCTCGTGGAACCCAAACTGGGCCTCAGTGAGCAGGTTATTGGTGAGTAAGTGCCGCTTGATAGCACTGTCGACGTCACCTTCCATCACTTTGCTGATGATTGAGAGTAGACTGATGGGGCAGTAATTCGCCGGATTGGATTTGTCCTGGTTTTTCTGGACAGGACGCACCTGGGCAGTTTTCCACATTGTCGGATAGATGCCAGTGTTGCAGCTGTACTGGAACAGCTTGGCCAGAGGCGCGGCTAGTTCTGGAGCACAAGTCTTCAGCACGACAGCCGGGATATTATCCATGGAGTGAATCGAATTTGCTGAAGACTGACTTCTGTGATGTTGGGAACCTCAGGAGGAGGCCGATATGGATCATCCACTCGGCACTTCTCGCTGAAGATATTTGCAAACCCTTCAGCATTGTCTTTTGCACTCACATACTGGGCTCCACCATCATTGAGGATGGGGATATTCATGGAGCCTCCTCCTCCCGTTAGTTGTTTAATGGCCCACCACCATTCATGACTGGATGTGGCAGGACTGCAGAGCTTTGATCTGATCCGCTGGTTGTGGAATCGCTTAGCCCTATGTATAGCATGCTGCTTCCGCTTTTTAGCATGCATGTAGTCCTGTGATGCAGCTTCCCCAAGTTGGCACCTCATTTTTAGGTACGCCTGGTGCTGCTCCTGGCATGCTCTTCTACACTCCTTATTGAACCAGGGTTGTTCCCCTGGCTTGGTGGTAATGGTAAAGTGAGGGCTATGCCGGGTCATGAGGTTACAGATTGTGGTGGAATACAATTCTGCTGCTGCTGATGGCCCACAGTGCCTCATGGATGCTCAGTTTTGAGCTGCTATATCTGTTCTGAATCTATCCCAATTAGCACAGTGGTAGTGCCATACAGCTCGATGGAGGGTGTCCTCAGTGTGAAGATGGGACTTCGTCTCCACAAAGACTGTGCGGTGGTCACTGCTGCCAAATCTGTCATGGAGAGATGCATCTGTGACAGGTAGATTGGTGAGGACGAGGTCAAGTAGGATTTCCCTCGTGTTGGTTCTCTCACCACCTGTCGTAGGCCCAGACGGGCAGCTGTGTCCTTCAGGACTCGACCAGCTCGGTCAATAGTGGTGCTACCGAACCACTCTTGGTGATGGACATTGAAGTCCCCCACCCAGAGTATATTCTGTGCCCTTGCTGCTCTCAGTTCTTCTTCCAAGTGGTGCTCAACATGGAGGAGTACTGATTCATCAGCTGAGGGAGGGCGGCAGGTGGTAATCGGCAGGAGGTTTCCTTGCCCATATTTGACCTGAAGCCATGAGCCTTCATGGGGTCCGCAGTCAATGTTGAGGAGTCCCAGGGCCACTCCTTCCTGACTGTATACCACTGTGCCACCACCCCTGGTGGGTCTGTCCTGCCAGTGGGACAGGACATACCCAGGGATGGTGATGGAGGAGTTTGGTTCGTTGGCTTTAAGGTATGATTCTGTGAGTATGACTATATCAGGCTGTTGCTTGACTAGTCTGTGGGACGGCTCTCCAAAGTTTGGCACAAGTCCCCAGATGTTGGTGAGGAGGACTTTTCAGGGTTTACTGGGCTGGGTGTGCCGTGTCCGTGTCCGTAGCCGGTGCCGAGGTCGATGCCGGGTGGTCTGTCCGGTTTCATTTTTAGTATTGTGTTTCGCAGCGGTTAGTTACAACTGAGTGACTCACTCGTCCATTTCAGAGGGCAGTTAAGAGTCAACCACATTGCTGTGGGTCTGGAGATAAATATAGGCCAGACCAGGTAAGGACGGCAGATGTCCTTCCCTAATTATATTAGTGAACCAGATGTGTTTTTGCGACAATCCGATAGTTTCTGACGCTAAGGGGTAGAAATTAGGTCACGCCCCATTTGGGGCGCAAATATCGTCCGGACGCAAATATTAGCGCCTGGCGCTAATTATCGGTACTGACAGGAAACTTCACTTTTACCGCCCCGGGAGGTGAGTGGAGCGCTAAAGCAGGCGCTGCACACCTCTCTTAAGGCGCAAAGGCCGAGCAGTGAGGCGCTAACTCGGAGCGCTGGCGAAGCTCATGTAATGTCAGTCAGCAATGGAACACACACACAATGGCACGGGCCAGTTCTTAAAGGGGATGGTTATTCTTGCTTTCCATCCACATCCTGTTCATTGCTGCCTTGAATCTCGGCCTGGAGAGACTTGCACATCAAATGTGCTGGAAAGAACAATGGAGAGTACCAGGCAAAGAGCTCAGAGTGCAGCTCCCACAGTCTCTGCTAAATCGATACAAGGAATGGCAACTCAAAATGAACCTGCAAAGTGCTGCTCAGTACCCAAAACTCCTTCACACAACGTTGAATCTCTCCAGAAGTCTCTCCCTCTCTCTCTCAGAATGCGTAGTTCAAAAATGCCACCAACAATAAAAGACAGGAAGAGGCCCCCTTTAAATAGCGCCCCCCCCAGCCCCACAGCGATTGATAGCGTTCCAGTCTTCTGGTCGTTGGAAGCGCCAGGCGGTAAGGCAGGGGGCGCCACTCAATTTCCGCTACGGGGCGCCACAAGGGCGTTGCACCATGGAATGACGTCACAATCTGCGCGCGCAGGTGGTCGCAGCGGTAAGTTTTAGCGCCGCCGCACAATCTCAAGTTAAGTTCTCGAGCGGCGCAAACATCGCTGCGCCCGGGCGTTAGCGGCTTTGCGCCCCATTAGCGCCCTCTTAAGGCGCTAACGGGAGGCGCAACCAAGTGAATTTTTACCCCTAAATTTCTATTCCAGATTTATTTAATTAACTGAATTTAAATTCCCCTGCGGCCATGGTGGGATTGGAACCAAGGTCTCTGCATTATTAGTCTAGACCATGTCTCAATCATTACAATGTCTCTGTTTCTATTACACGAGACCCTGTCTCTGCTTATATTACACTAGACCCTGTCTCTGTTTATATTACACTAGACCCTGTCTCTGTTTATATTACACTAGACCCTGTCTCTGTTTATATTACACTAGACCCTGTCTCTGTTTATATTACACTAGACCCTGTCTCTGTTTATATTACACTAGACCCTGTCTCTGTTTATATTACACTAGACCCTGTCTCTGTTTATATTACACTAGACCCTGTCTCTGTTTATATTACACTAGACCCTGTCTCTGTTTATATTACACTAGACCCTGTCTCTGTTTATATTACACTAGACCCTGTCTCTGTTTATATTACACTAGACCCTGTCTCTGTTTATATTACACTAGACCCTGTCTCTGTTTATATTACACTAGACCCTGTCTCTGTTTATATTACACTAGACCCTGTCTCTGTTTATATTACACTAGACCCTGTCTCTGTTTATATTACACTAGACCCTGTCTCTGTTTATATTACACTAGACCCTGTCTCTGTTTATATTACACTAGACCCTGTCTCTGTTTATATTACACTAGACCCTGTCTCTGTTTATATTACACTAGACCCTGTCTCTGTTTTTATTACACTAGACCCTGTCTCTGTTTATATTACACTAGGCCTTGTCTCTGTTTTTATTACACTAGACCCTGACTCTGTTTCTATTACAATAGACCCTGTCTCTGCTTATATTACACGAGAGCCTGTCTCTGTTTATATTACACTAGAACCTGTCTCTGTTTATATTACACAAGACCATGTCTCTGTTTATATTACACTAGACCCCGTCTCTGTTTCTATTACACTAGACCCCGTCTCTGTTTCTATTACACTAGACCCTGCCTCTGTTTATATTACACTAGACCCGGTCTCTGTTTATATTACACTACTCCCTGTCTCTTTTCATATTACACTAGACCCTGTCTCTGTTAATATTACACTCTAGCATGTCTCTGTTTATATTACACTAGACCCTGTCTCTGTTTATATTACACAAGACCCTGTCTCTGTTTATATTACACTAGACCCTGTCTCTGTTTATATTACACTAGACACCAGTCTCTGTTTCTACTAAACTAGACCCGTCAGTGTTTCTATTACACTAGACCCTGTCTCTGTTAATATTACAATAAACCCTGTCTCTGTTTATATTACACTAGGACCTGTCTCTGTTTATATTACACTAGATCCTGTCTCTGTTTGTATTACACTAGGCCCTGTCTCTGTTTCTGTTACACTAGTGCCTGTCTCTGTTTGTATTACAATAGACCCTGTCTCTGTTTATATTACATTAGACCCTGTCTCAGTTTATATTACACGAGGCCCTGTCTCTGCATATATTTCACTAGACCCTGTCTCTGTTTATATTACACTAGACCCTGTCTCTGTTTATATTACACTATACCCTGTCCCTGTTTATATTACACCAGACCCTATCTCTGTTTACATTACACTAGACCCTGTCTCTGTTTATATTACACTAGGCCCTGTCTCTGTTTGTATTACAATAGACCCTGTCTCTGTTTATATTACACTAGAACCTGTCCCTGTTCATATTACACTAGAACCTGTCTCTGTTTGTATTACCCTAGACCCAGTCTCTGTTTATATTACACGAAACCCTGTCTCAGTTTCTATTACAATAGACCCTGTCTCTGCTTAGTTTACACTAGACCCCGTCTCTGTTTCTATTATACTAGACCCCATCTCTGTTTCTATTACCTAGACCCCGTCTCTGTTTGTATTACACTAGACCCTGACTCTGTTTATCTTACACTAGACCCTGTCTCTGTTTATATTACACTAGACCCTGTCTCTGTTTATATTACACTAGACCCTGTCTCTGTTTCTATTACACTCGATACTGTCTCTATTTATATTACACTAGACCCTGTCTCTGTTTCTATTACAATAGACCCAGTCTCTGCTTAGATTACACTAGACCCTGTCTCTGTTTATATTACACTCGAGCATGTCTCTGTTTATATTACACTAGACCGTGTCACTGTTTATATTACACTCGAGCATGTCTCTGTTTATATTACACTAGACTCTGTCACTGTTTATATTACACTAGGCCCTGTCTCTGTTTATATTACACTAGACCCTGTCTCTGTTTATATTACACTAGACCCTGTCTCTGTTTTAATTACACTAGACCCTGACTCTGTTTCTATTACAATAGACCCTGTCTCTGTTTATATTACACTAGACCCTGTCTCTGTTTTTATTACACTAGACCCTGTCTCTGTTTATATTACACTAGGCCCTGTCTCTGTTTTTATTACACTAGACCCTGACTCTGTTTCTATTACAATAGACCCTGTCTCTGCTTATATTACACTCGAGCATGTCTCTGCTTATATTACACTAGACCCTGTCTCTGTTTATATTACACAAGACCCTGTCTCTGTTTATATTGCACTAGACCCTGTCTCTGTTTATATTACACTCGAGCATGTCTCTGTTTATATTACATTAGACTCTGTCACTGTTTATATTACACTAGACCCTGTCTCTGTTTATATTACACTCGAGCATGTCTCTGTTTATATTACACTGGACTCTGTCACTGTTTATATTACACTAGGCCCTGTCTCTGTTTATATTACACTAGACCCTGTCTCTGTTTATATTACACTAGACCTGGTCTCTGTTTTTATTACACTAGACCCTGACTCTGTTTCTATTACAATAGACCCTGTCTCTGTTTATATTACACTAGACCCCGTCTCTGTTTCTATTACACTAGACCCTGCCTCTGTTTATATTACACTAGACGCGGTCTCTGTTTATATTACACTACTCCCTGTCTCTGTTTATATTACAACAGACGCTGTCTCAGTTTATATTACATTAGGCCCTGTCTCTGTATATATTTCACCAAACCCTGTCTCAGTTTATATTACACTAGACCCTGTCTCTATTTATATTACACTAGACCCTGTCTCTGTTTATATTACACTGGACCCTGTCTCTGTTTATATAATACTAGACCCTTTCTCTGTTTATATTACACTACACCCTGTCTCTGTTTATATTACACTAGACCCTGTCTCTGTTTATATTACACTAGACCCTGTCTCTGTTTATATTACACTAGACCCTGTCTCTGTTTATATTACACTAGACCCTGTCTCTGTTTATATTTCACCACACCCTGTCTCTGTTTATATTACACTACACCCTGTCTCTGTATATATTACACTAGACCATGTCCCTGTTTATATTACACTAGACCCTGTCTCTGTTTGTATTACACTAGACCCTGTCTCTGTTTATATTACACTAGACCCTGTCTCTGTTTATATTACACGAGACCCTGTCTCTGTTTATATTACACTAGACCCTGTCTCTGTTTATATTACACTAGACCCTGTCTCTGCTTATATTACACTAGACCCTGTCTCTGTTTATATTACACGAGACCCTCTCTCTGTTTATATTACACTAGACCCTGTCTCTGTTTATATTACACTAGACCCATCTCTGTTTATATTACACTAGACCCTGTCTCTGTTTATATTACACTAGACCCTGTCTCTGTTTATATTACACTAGACCTGTCTCTGTTTATATTACACTAGACCCTGTCTCTGTTTATATTACACTAGACCCTGTCTCTGTTTATATTACACAAGACCCTGTCTCTGTTTATATTACACTAGACCCTGTCTCTGTTTATATTACACTAGACCCTGTCTCTGTTTATATTACACTCGACCCTGTCTCTGTTTATATTACACTAGGCCCTGTCTCTGTTTGTATTACACTAGACCCTGTCTCTGTTTATATTACACTAGACCCTGTCTCTGTTTATATTACACTAGAACCTGTCTCTGTTTATATTACACTATACCCTGTCTCTGTTTATATTACACTAGACCCTGTCTCTGTTTATAGTACACTAGACCCTGTCTCTGTTTATATTACACTAGACCCTGTCTCTGTTTATATTACTCTAGACCCTGTCTCAGTTTATATTACACTAGACCCTGTCGCTGTTTATATTGCACTAGACCCTGTCTCTGTTTATATTACACTAGACCCTGTCTCTGTTTATATTGCACTAGACCCTGTCTCTGTTTATATTACACTGGACCCTGTCTCTCTTTATATTACACTGGTCCCTGTCTCTGTTTGTATTATATTAGACCCTGTCTCTCTTTATATTACACTAGACCCTGTCTCTGTTTATATTGCACTAGACCCTGTCTCTGTTTATATTACACTGGACCCTGTCTCTCTTTATATTACACTGGTCCCTGTCTCTGTTTGTATTATATTAGACCCTGTCTCTCTTTATATTACACTGGACCCTGTCTCAGTTTATATTACACTAGACCCTGTCTCTGTTTATATTACACTAGACCCTGTCCCTGTTTATATTACACTCGGCCCTGTGTCTGTTTATATTACACTAAACCCTGTCTCTCTTTATATTACACGAGACCCTGTCTCTGTTTGTATTACACTAGGCCCTGTCTCTGTTTATATTACACTAGACCCTCTCTCTGTTTATATTACACTAGAACCTGTCTCTGTTTAAATTACACGAGACCCTGTCTCTGTATATATTACACTAGACCCTGTCGCTGTATATATTACACAAGACCATGTCTCTGTTTATAATACACTAGACACTGTCTCTTTTTTTATTACACTAGATCCTGTCTCTGTTTCTATTACACGATACCCTGTCTCTGTTTCTATTACAGTAGACCCTGTCTCTGTTTATATTACACGAGACACTGTCTCTGTTTTGATTACACTAGATCCTGTCTCTGTTTCTATTACACGATACCCTGTCTCTGTTTATATTACATTAGGCCCTGTCTCTGTTTATATTACACTAGTCCCTGTCTGTGTATATGTTACACAAAACCATGTCTCTGTTTAAATTAGACTAGACCCTGTCTCTTTTTATATTACACTAGACCCTGTCTCTGTTTATATTACACTAGAGCCTGTCTCTGTTTTTACTGCACTATACCCTGTCTCTGTTAATATTACACTAGACACTGTCTCTGTTTATATTACACTGGAGCCTGTCTCTGTTTATATTACACTAGACCCTGTCTCTGTTTATATTACACTAGACCCTGTCTCTGTTTATATTACACAAGTCTCTGTCTCTGTTTATATTACTCTAAATCCTGTCTCTGTTTATATTACAGTAGACCCTGTCTCTGTTTAACTTACAATAGACCCTGTATCTGCTTTTATTACACTATACCCTGTCTCTGTTTATATTACACTAGACCCTGTCTCTGTTTATATTACACTAGACCCTGTCTCAGTTTATATTACACTTGACCATGTCTCGGTTTATATTACAGTAAACCCTGTCTCAGTTTATATTACACTAGACCCTGCCTCTGTTTATATTACACTAGACCCTGTCTCTGTTTATATAACATAAGACCCTGTCTCTTTTTATATTATACTAGACCCTGTCTCTGATTATATTACACTAGACCCTGTCTCTGTTTATATAACAAAAGACCCTGTCTCTGTTTATATTATACTCGACCCTGTCTATGTTTATATTACACTAGACCCTGTCTCTGTTTCTATTACACGATACCCTGTCTCTGTTTCTATTACAGTAGACCCTGTCTCTGTTTATATTACACGAGACACTGTCTCTGTTTTGATTACACTAGATCCTGTCTCTGTTTCTATTACACGATACCCTGTCTCTGTTTATATTACATTAGGCCCTGTCTCTGTTTATATTACACTAGTCCCTGTCGCTGTATATATTACACAAGACCATGTCTCTGTTTATAATACACTAGACACTGTCTCTTTTTTTATTACACTAGATCCTGTCTCTGTTTCTATTACACGATACCCTGTCTCTGTTTCTATTACAGTAGACCCTGTCTCTGTTTATATTACACGAGACACTGTCTCTGTTTTGATTACACTAGATCCTGTCTCTGTTTCTATTACACGATACCCTGTCTCTGTTTATATTACATTAGGCCCTGTCTCTGTTTATATTACACTAGTCCCTGTCTATGTATATGTTACACAAAACCATGTCTCTGTTTAAATTAGACTAGACCCTGTCTCTTTTTATATTACACTAGACCCTGTCTCTGTTTATATTACACTTGACCATGTCTCGGTTTATATTACAGTAAACCCTGTCTCTGTTAATATTACACTAGACACTGTCTCTGTTTATATTACACTGGACCCTGTCTCTGTTTATATTACACTAGACCCTGTCTCTGTTTGTATTACACTAGACCCTGTCTCTGTTTATATTACACAAGTCTCTGTCTCTGTTTATATTACTCTAAATCCTGTCTCTGTTTATATTACAGTAGACCCTGTCTCTGTTTAACTTACAATAGACCCTGTATCTGCTTTTATTACACGAGACCCTGTCTCTGTTTATATTACACTAGACCCTGTCTCTGTTTATATTACACTAGACCCTGTCTCTGTTTATATAACACAAGACCCTGTCTCTGTTTATATTACACTAGACCCTGTCTCTGTTTATTTTACACTAGGCTCTGTCTCTGTTTATATTACACTAGACCCTGTCTCTGTTTATATTACACTAGACCCTATCTCTATTTATATTACACTTGACCCTTTCTCTGTTTATATTACGCTAGACCCTGTCTCTGTTTATATTACACTAGACCGTTTCTCTGTATATATTACACTAGACCCAGTCTCTGTTTATATTACACTAGACACTGTCAGTGTTTAAATTGCACTAGACCCTGTCTCTGTATATATTACGATGGACCCTGTCTCTGTATATATTACACAAGACCATGTCTCTGTTTATAATACACTAGACACTGTCTCTGTTTTTATTACACTAGATCCTGTCTCTGTTTCTATTACACGATACCCTGTCTCTGTTTCTATTACAGTAGACCCTGTCTCTGTTTATATTACACAAGACACTGTCTCTGTTTTTATTACACTAGATCCTGTCTCTGTTTCAATTACACTAGACCCTGTCTCTGTTTCTATTATATTAGACCCTGTCTCTGTTTATATTACACTAGTCCCTGTTTGTGTATATATTACACAAAACCATGTCTCTGTTTACATTACACAAGAACATGTCTCTGTTTAAATTTCACTAGACCCTGTCTCTGTTTATATTACACTAGACCCTGTCTCTGTTTATATTACACTAGACCCTGTCTCTGTTTTTACTGCACTATACCCTGTCTCTGTTTTTATTACACTAGACCCTGTCTCTGTTTATATTACATTAGAAGCTGTCTATGTTTATAGTATACTAGATCCTGCCTCTGCTTAAATTACACAAGACCCTCTCTCTGTTTATATTACACTAGACCCTGTCTCTGTTTAAATTACACTAGACCCTGTCTCTGTTTATATTACACAAGTCTCTGTCGCTGTTTATATTACTCTAAACCCTGTCTCTGTTTATATTACAGTAGACCCTGTCTCTGTATATCTTACAATAGACCCTGTATCTGCTTTTATTACACTGTACCCTGTCTCTGTTTATATTACACTAGACCCTGTCTCTGTTTATATTACACTAGAATCTGTCTCTGTTTATATTACACTAGACCCTGTCTCTGTTTATATAACACAAGACCCTGTCTCTGTTTATATTACACTAGACCCTGTCTCTGTTTACATAACACAAGACCCTGTCTCTGTTTATATTATACTAGACCCTGTCTCTGATTATATTGCACTAGACCCTGTCTCTGTTTATAATACAATGGGCACTGTCTCTGTTTATATTACACTGGACCAATTCTCTGTTTATATTTCACTAGACCCTGTCTCTGTTCATATTACACTGGACCCTGTCTCAGTTTATATTGCACTGAACCCTGTCTCCGTTTATATTACACTCGACCCTGTCTCTCTTTATATTACACTGGGCCCTGTCTCTGTTTGTATTATATTAGACCCTGTCTCTCTATATATTACTCTAGACCCTGTCTCTGTTTGAATTACAGTAGAACCTGTCTCTGTTTATATTACACTAGATCCTGTCTCTGTTTAAATTAAAGTAGAACCTGTCTCTGTTTATATTACACTAGACCCTGTCTCTGTTTATATTACACTAGACCCTGTCTCTGTTTATAGTACACTAGACCCTGTCTCTGTTCATATTACACTAGACCCTTTCTCTGTTTATATTACTCTAGACCCTGTCTCAGTTTATATTACACTAGACCCTGTCACTGTTTATATTGCACTAGACCCTGTCTCTGTTTATACTACACTAGACCCTGTCTCTGTTTATATTGCACTAGACCCTGTCTCTGTTTATATTACACTGGACCCTGTCTCTCTTTATATTACACTGGGCCCTGTCTCTGTTTGTATTATATTAGACCCTGTCTCTCTTTATATTACACTGGACCCTGTCTCAGTTTATATTACACTAGACCTTGTCTCTGTTTATATTACACTCGACCCTGTCTCTCTTTATATTACACTGGGCCCTGTCTCCGTTTGTATTATATTAGACCCTGCCCCTGTTTATATTACACTCGGCCCTGTGTCTGTTTATATTACACTAAACCCTGTCTCTCTTTATATTACACTAGACCCTGTCTCTGTTTGTATTACACTAGGCCCTGTCTCTGTATATATTACACTAGACCCTATCTCTGCCTATATTACACTGGATCCTGTCTCTTTTTATATTACACTAGGACCTGTCTCTCTTTATATTACACTAGACCCTGTCTCTGTTTGTATTACACTAGGCCCTGTCTCTGTTTATATTACACTAGACCGTGTTTCCGTTTATATTACACTAGACCATGCCTCTGTTTATATTACACTAGGCCCTGTCTCTGTTTATATTACACCAGACCCTGTCTCTGTTTATATTACACTAGACCCTGTCCCTGTTTATATTAAATTAGACCCTGTCTCTGTTTATATTACACTAGGCTCTGTCTCTTTTTATATTACACGCGACCCTGTCTCTGTTTTTTTTACACTAGGCTCTGTCTCTGTTTATATTACACTAGACCCTGTCTCTGTTTATATTACAGTAGACCCTGTCTCTGTTTATATTACACTAGACCCTGTCTCTGTTTATATTACACTAGACCCTGTCTCTGTTTATATTACACTAGACCCTGTCTCTGTTTATATTACACTAGACCCTGTCTCTGTTTATATTACACTAGACCCTGTCTCTGTTTATATTACACTAGACCCTGTCTCTGTTTATATTACACTAGACCCTGTCTCTGTTTATATTACACTAGACCCTGTCTCTGTTTATATTACACTAGACCCTGTCTCTGTTTATATTACACTAGACCCTGTCTCTGTTTATATTACACTAGACCCTGTCTCTGTTTATATTACACTAGACCCTGTCTCTGTTTATATTACACTAGACCCTGTCTCTGTTTATATTACACTAGACCCTGTCTCTGTTTATATTACACTAGACCCTGTCTCTGTTTATATTACACTAGACCCTGTCTCTGTTTATATTACACTAGACCCTGTCTCTGTTTATATTACACTAGACCCTGTCTCTGTTTATATTACACTCGACCCTGTCTCTCTTTATATTACACTGGGCCCTGTCTCTGTTTGTATTATATTAGACCCTGTCTCTCTATATATTACTCTAGACCCTGTCAGGGACAGGAATGTGTGACTACGAGTGAGGCAGGTACAGGGATCCAGGAGGTAGTGTTGGAGGAGCCGCAGCCCTTGCTCTTGTCCAACAGGTTCGAGGCTCTTACTCCCTGTGTGGATAGGAGCGGGGACTGCAGGGAGGATGAGCAACCTGGCCACAGCACCGTGGTAAGGGGGGCCATTCAAGTGGGGGGAGTAAAAAGAAATGTTGTAGTGGTAGGGGATAGTATCATTAGGGGGATAGATAGGGTTCTTTGCAGCCAAGAGCGAGAGTCCCGAAGGCTGTGTTGCCTGCCCGGTGCCAGGGTTAAGGACATCTCCTCTGGGCTGGAGAGAAACTTGGAGTGGGAGGGGGAGGATCCAGTTGTAGTGGTCCATGTTGGTACCAATGACATAGATAGGACAAGGAAAGAGGTTCTGCTGAGGGAGTTTGAGCAGCTAGGGGCCAAATTAAAAAGCAGAACCTCGAGGGTAATAATCTCTGGATTACTACCTGAGCCACGAGCAAATTTGGCTAGGGTAAATAAAATCAAGGAGTTGAATGCGTGGCTCAAAGACTGGTGTGGGAAAAATGGGTTTTGCTTCTTGGGACACTGGCACCAGTACTGGGGCAGGAGAGAGCTGTTCCGTTGGGACGGACTTCACTTGGCCAGTGCTGGGACTAGTGTCCTGGCGAATCGAATAACTAGGGCTGTGGAGAGGGCTTTAAACTAATTAGTGGGGGGGAGGTTTCAAGAGAGCAAAAAATAAAAATGACAACAGAGAGGGTCATAGACATAGGTAGCAGTAGGGGAATCACAAATCAGAGCGTGGCAGGAAGGGACAGAGTGTGTGGAGTAAAAGGTAAACTGGTAAAAAGTGAAAAAGCAGGAACTAAGTGCCACAAAGCATATTTGAAAGTTCTCTATCTGAATGCACGTAGCATTCGTAACAAAATAGACGAGTTAATGGCACAAATAACTACATATGGTTATGATATTGTGGCCATTACAGAAACATGGCTGCAGGGTGACAATGCCTGGGAATTAAACATACCAGGTTATTTAACGATCAGGAAGGACAGGCAGGAAGGAAGGGGAGGTGGGGTGGCTATGTTAATAAAGGAAGGAATCACTGTAATACAGAGTAATGATATTGGGTCAAAAAATCATGATAATGAAACAGTTTGGGTGGAGATAAGGAATAATAAGGGGAAAAAAACATTAGTGGGCGTAGTCTATAGGCCTCCGAACAGTTGCAACTCTATTGGACGGAGTATCAATCAGGAAATAGTTGAGGCATGTAATAAGGGAACATCTATAATTATGGGGGATTTTAACTATCATATTAATTGGACAAATCAAATGGGGCAGGGCTGCCTTGAGGATGAGTTCATTGAGTGTATTAGGGATGGGTTTCTTGAGCAGTATGTAACTGAACCGACCAGGGGGCAAGCAACCTTAGATCTGGTCCTGTGTAACGAGACAGGATTAATTAAAAATGTCCTAGTAAAGGATCCCCTTGGAATGAGTGACCATAACATGGTTGAATTCCATATTCAATTAGAGGGTGAGAAGGTTGGATCTCAAACAAGCGTGCTAAGCTTGAATAAAGGAGACTATGAAGGTATGCGAGCGGAATTGAGTAGAGTGGATTGGGAAAATAGATTAAAGGGTAAGACGACACATGATCAGTGGTGTACATTCAAGGAGTTATTTTACAACTTCCAAAAAAAATATATTCCACTGAAAAGAAAAGGGTGTAAAAGAAAGGACAGTCATCCGTGGCTAAGTAAAGAAATTAAGGATAGTATTCGACTAAAAACAAGGGCATATAAGGTAGCGAAATCTAGTGGGAGGACAGAGGATTGGGAAAACTTTAAAAGGCAGCAAAAAATAACAAAAAGATTGATTAAGAAAGGGAAGATAGATTATGAAAGTAAATTAGCAAAAAATATAAAAACAGATAGTAAGAGTTTTTATAGTTATATAAAAAGAAAAAGGGTGGCTAAAGTAAATGTTGGTCCCTTAGAGGATGAGACCGGGAAATTAATGGTGGGAAATATGGAGATGGCAAAAACACTGAATGAATATTTTGTATCAGTCTTTACAGTAGAGGACACTAAGAATATCCCAACACTGGACAAACAGGGGGCTATAGGGGGAGAGGAGCTAAACACGATCAAAATCACTAAGGAAGTGGTACTCGGTAAAATAATGGGACTCAAGGCGGATAAATCACCTGGACCTGATGGCTTACATCCTAGAGTCTTGAAGGAAGTGGCGGTAGGGATTGTAGATGCATTGGTAATAATTTTTCAAAACTCCCTGGATTCCGCTAAGGTCCCGGCAGACTGGAAAACTGCTAATGTAACACCCTTATTTAAAAAGGGCAGTAGACAGAAGGCTGGTAACTATAGACCGGTTAGCCTAACATCTGTGGTAGGTAAAATTTTGGAGTCCATTATTAAGGAAACAGTAACAAGACATTTGGATAATCATAATTTAATAGGACAAAGTCAGCATGGTTTTACGAAGGGGAAGTCATGTTTGACAAATTTGCTGGAGTTCTTTGAGGAAGTAACATATAGAGTGGATAAAGGGGAACCAGTGGACGTAGTGTATTTAGACTTCCAAAAGGCATTTGACAAGGTGCCACACAAAAGATTATTGCTTAAGGTAAAAATCACGGGATTGGGGGTAATATTCTGGCATGGATAGAGGATTGGCTATCTAACAGAAAGCAAAGAGTTGGGATAAATGGTTCATTCTCAGACTGGCAATCAGTAACTAGTGGTGTTCCACAGGGGTCAGTGCTGGGTCCCCAACTCTTCACAATCTATATTAACGATTTGGAGGAAGGGACCAAGTGTAACATATCAAAATTTGCAGATGATACAAAGATGGGAGGGAAAGTAGTGAGTGAGGAGGACATAAAAAACCTGCAAGGGGACATAGACAGGCTAAGTAAGTGGGCAGAGATTTGGCAGATGGAATACAGCACTGGAAAGTGTGAGGTGATGCACTTTGGCAGGAAAAATCCTAGAGCAATTTATTATCTTAATGGCAAGAAACTGGAGAGTACTGAAGTGCAAAGGGATCTGGGGGTCCTGGTGCACGAAACTCAAAAGGTTAGTATGCAGGTGCAGCAAGTGATTAAGAAGGCAAATGGAATGTTGGCTTTCATTGCTAGGGGGATAGAATATAAAAATAGGGAGGTATTGCTTCAGTTGTACAAGGTATTGGTGAGACCGCACCTGGAATACTGCATACAGTTTTGGTGTCCTTACTTAAGGAAAGACATCCTTGCTCTCGAGGCAGTGCAAAAAAGGTTCACTCGGTTAATCCCGGAGATGAGGGGGTGGTCATATGAGGAGAGGTTGGGTAGATTGGGACTCTACTCATTGGAGTTCAGAAGAATGAGAGGCGATCTTATTGAAACATATAAGATTGTGAAGGGGTTGGATCGGGTGGATGCGGGGAGGATGTTCCCGATGACGGGTGAGACGAGAACTAGGGGACATAGTCTTAGAATAAGGGGCTGCTCTTTCAAAACTGAGATGAGGAGGAACTACTTCACTCAGAGGGTGGTAGGTCCATGGAATATGCTGCCACAAAAAGCTGTAGAAGCTACAACATTAATTAAATTTAAAACAGAAATAGACAGTTTCCTAGAAGTAAAGGGCATTAAGGGTTACGGGGAGCGGGCAGGAATTTGGACATGAGTCTAGGTTCGGATCGGTCATGGCCCTGTGGGTAGTGGAGCGGGCCCAGGGACTGTGTAGCCTGATTCTGCTCCTATTTCGTGTGTGCAATTCTGTTAGATGCAGGAGATGTTTCTGTGATAGATAGTAGATTGGCGGTTAGGATCAGATCAGCCATGATCTTATTGAATGGCGGAGCAGGCTCGATGGGCCGATTGGCCTACTCTGCTCCTATTTCTTATGTTCTTATGTTCTTATGTCTCTGTTTGAATTCCAGTAGAACCTGGCCTGTTTTAAATTACACTAGACTCCTGTCACTGTTTAAATAAAGTAAGAACCTGTCTCTGTTTATATTACACTAAGACCCTGTCTTCTGTATATATTACAACTAACCCTGTCTCTGTTACTAGTACACTAACATCGCCACCCCGTACGCCTCCAACTGTCGCTGTTCATATTACACTAGACCCTTTCTCTGTTTATATACTCTAACCCTGTCTCATTTTATATTACACTAGACCCTGTGTCACTTTTTATTGCACTAGACCCTGTCCTCTGTTTATACTACACTGACCCTGTCTCTGTTTTATATTGCACTAGAAACCCTGTCCTCTGTTTATATACACTGGACCCTGTCGCTC
>JASTWF010000109.1:0-162500 GCA_030390025.1 Squalus acanthias | reverse complement strand
ATGAGGCTTAAATAAAAATAATGAGGACAAGTAACATGTTGTTTTAAAAAGTATAAAGTGTTCTGTTTTATTGATTTTGATTATCATGCTAAATCTGCACAGATGCTTCAGAAGTAATCCAATCCCTTTTCTAAATATAATGAACAGAATAACTGAAATATCTCACTGGTGCAGTCTTCGGGGAGTTGGAACCAGGTTTTTAGAGCGCTGTGGAATTTAATCTCTGTATTTTCCAGTTAAAAGTCCGCCGGAGTATTTAGCACGGCGTGTCTCACTGTGATATGCTGGTGGCACAGCAGTTCGTGTCAATACAAAAAACCCTCAGCACTAATTGAGTGAGTTTGGGTCAGTGTTCGTTTTAACAATCCAACTGTATATCCAGTGGATAATTATTTATGTCCAACACTGTCCTACTAGCACGCTTCAATATGGACAAACTGTAATAAATATTCATTCAACAGTTGATGATTTCGATAACTGTTCATGGGCTACTCTGTGAAACATAAACTATTAGGATATTTTATAAAGAGTGAAAAGTTTCCATTTACGCATTGATAATTTTATGAAGATCCACCGTGACTTTACTTTGCCTCTGGGATATGGATATTTCAACTAATGTTGTGTTTCTGTCTGTTCTGTGCAGTGCCGGTTATTGTGTGACCAGCTCAGGGAATGTAACACTGTGACTATCTCAGCGACTGGGGACAAGGGACCATGGTGTCGGTGACTGCAGGTAAGAAACATGCACTCATTCAGTAACTGTTGTCTTTGTGTTTTTATTTTATATTTCTGTTTATTTTAATAATTAATTCGTTCACTGAAACTTGGGTTCGGTTGATTCTGTACTGAGATTGTTGGCAATGTTTTATTGGATACTGCTGCAATGGGATTATAGATTTAAACTGTTTCTTCACTGAAAATGTTGTTGAGGGATTGAGCCTCTGATTGATGTGATTTGTTGTTTATCGGCTGAGGAGACTGTGTGCCTGGGTTACTTTAAACACCTAACGGTTGTTAAACTGATAGGCGTTTCTGCAATGTTTAATCTCGGTGACATTGAATTGCTGCAGGTTTTCTGATCGAAACCAAACATTGTGTTTCAATGTGTGAGAGGAGATTGAAGGCACAAAACATAGAGCTATAGGGCTCAGAAATAACCTTAAGATATTTCAATGTATTTTTATTTGTGATAATTACATGACATCCATTAATCTGATGTTCACGAACGTTCATATTTAATACGTGAAATGTTACTGTAATTAAGAAATACAAATTAACAAATTTGCAATCGGAACAGATTTAAATTAACATTACTTACATTATTAAAATGTAGTGATATCACCCAATATTATTAAAATATGCAATGAAGTCATTATTAATGTATTGAACATGATTTGTCTATTCACAATTCTGCCGTCATTATTTTATATTCCTGCTTATTTCAATAATTAATCCGTTCAGTGACAGGCGGGTTCGGTGGATTCTGTATTGAGATTTTTTTGCAATGTTACATTTGATTCTGCTGAAAGGGTTTGTAGAATGAAGCTGCTGCTCCATGACAGGTTCTGTCGAGGGATTCAGCCCCTCAGTGATGTGATTTAGTGTTGATCTGCTGAGGAGAGCGTGTGTCTGTGCAACTCTGAATACCTAGAATTTGTGAAACTATTTGGCGTTTCTACAATGTTTTATCTCGGTGACATCGAGCGGCAGCAGGTTTCTGATCTAATGCAAACATTATATGTGTTTCAAACTATCAGAAAACAGGAAGGTTTTAGAAATCAAAAATCATCTTTTTATTGAAGTGATAATTATGCTTTCAACTATTAATCTATGGTTTATGATGCTCATATTTAATGCGGGAACTGTTACTTTAATTACTGTCGACATAATGTTCAGGTTGCAGTTAAATTAAATTATTATTAATCAACGATAATAATGCGATATTATCTCCCAAATTTTCTGAAATTATCTACAGTATTTATATTAATTTACTAAACATTATTCGCCTTCCACAGTTCTGCTGTACTTTGGGCAAAATTAACTTGAGTGGAAAATTGTAGAGGCTGGAGAGAGTTTTTCAATTATGCCTGCAATTATTTCAATAACAGCAGACTGATTCCACCGCTGTGCTCATTTTGATTAGGGGTGTTAATTACTTGCAACCTCCAGTTTTACACAGATGAATGACGAGTTGTATTTAAATACAACTTAAATCCGTGTTGTAAATTGCAGTTTGTCAATTTAATATACATGGCGAGTTATTAACTTCATAATGTGCAACCGGAACCATCTTAATTCTTCAATATTATTGATTGTTTGATAGCGAGACCATTACCATTAAACTAATCAGCAAGTTCAAAGGCTGAGAGACTGATGTCGCTGGCAGTCAAAGAATTGTTCATGTGATTCTATTTAATTCAAGGAAGGTTCAGAGTGCGTAAGGCTGGAGACAGGCAAATAATCCTTTGACAGTCAAACAGATTAATTTAATTACAAAAGGTTCATATTATCTTGAATTTTTAAAAAAATCCTGTCTCTCATAGCTCTGCTGTATACGGGATAGAACGATAGACAAAGGACAGATTATATCCGGTAGCTATTAATATTAAATTGATGAACAATGTCACTCCTTCATTTGTTCATTAAGTTTCAGTGCCGCAGATGGTTCGAATGAATTGTTCTCGCCTAGTTTTACATTGATCATACTGGAAATTATGTTCAATAAATAGCAGACTATATTTAATAATTAATTTAAGGGCATTATGTGAAAAACAGGAGTAAAATATAAAATATTGTTTGTTATTAAATAGCGGAGGATCTGATACTGGCTAGAAACTGCCCGAGTGGTTTTTAATGAATAAACCTATTTTTTATGGTTAAGATGGAGGACAATATTTCAACTTGAGAGTCCAGCTTTAGTAAACCGGCGGTGTTTCAGCTCATTGGTATTCAGAGAGATGTGACCCCGGCCGGACATTGAACTATTTGAAATAGTCCACTCCTAATTCCATAATGTGAACTGTAATCTGAGAATAGACGGAGTTTATTATATCAGAGTTCAGAAATATGACGAGTTTAAAAAAGTTTAGGTAGAGAGCTGGACAGTATTAAATGTTCCTGATCATTTTTAATGATTGGAATATTATTGGATTTACGCTAAAAATGTATTTTTGTCTGATTTTAGTTAAGTATTAAGATGATGTTTAGTATTTAAATATTGAAGAATGATCGTGCCAATTTAATTAATACCCTAATATTTCATGAGCTACCAGCTGGAGATGACAAATAACAGACTGAAATTCAAGCAAATTAATTTAATTACACCAGTTCCAGGAGCGGGTGGTTCTGAGGAGGAAGGGCCAGACAGGCTCACAGAATATTTTCAATGATACAGTGTAACATCAGTTAACATGAAGATTAACTCAGAATATAACATCAGTGCTAATTAATTCAACATAAATGACCGCTCACAATTGCGTTGTATATTGGCCAGGATTACATTTACTGCAAAATCTCAAGGGTTGGAGAGAATTTTTAATGAAATCTGAAATTAATTTAGGAAAGAAGAGATTTCATTCTCAGCTGTGCTCAGCTCGATAAGGTGTCGCTGCAGATTTTAATGAATTAACTTCGTGTTTTGCCTCCATGATTTTATAGGTTTTATTTAATTCAGAAATTATATCAAATCAGTGGGTAACCGGTTTTCAAAGTCAATGTCTCCTGGTTTGTTTATTCTTACTCTGCCGCTGAGTCCCGTGTTCCGGGCAGACAATTACCCTTGAATGTGAATTATTTCCAGATACTTGTTTTCAGGGAAATTAAATCTTACACGGTTTGCAAGATTGTCGACAGAGAGGGAGAAATTGTTGGATGTTGAGGAGTTTTTCACATTAATGCTAGTTCAATTTCAAAAAAACGTGCAGAGTTGAGGTGGTCTGAAATTCACAAAAATACGTTAGAAATGAAACAGCTTGATTGAAATTGACAGATTGATCAGATCTCTCTGCCGGGACCAGCATTGTTGCATCATTTGTGTCTGTTCTGTTTCTGTGTGCCTGCGCAGAGTGTGATAATCAGGAATCCTCCTGACTGGTTGTAAACCTTTTGGTTCGTTCACCTGTATCTCAGGGAGTGTAATTTGTCTCAATTATTTAAGAAACTTGTGTTTGTGGTAAACTTGAACGGTTAACAGTGACGTTGAGGAGACGCCTCAGAAATGAAAACAATGACCCAATTTGTGACATTCAGATGGAGCAGTACAGAAACACTGCAGAGAAACTATCTGCTCTGGGTATGTTTGACGGGACAGTGTAGAGGGAACTTTACTCGGAATCTAATCCTTGTGATACTAGACCCGAATCTCTGACAGGGCAGTGTAGATGGAACTTTACTCGGAATTCAAACCTTGCTATCCTTGACCCGGAGTGTCTGACAGGGCCGTGCAGGAAAATATTTAACGTGAATTCAAACTAACCTTACGCTATGTGACAAAGTAAATCTGCCTTTGCAGTGCCTGATTTTATCTGTCCTGTATCTGACCTGAGTGTTTCTTGCAACAGTATTGAAAGAATCTTTTCGGCATCTAACTAATGAGTGTGTTTGAGCCAGATATATAACAATAGATCCATTTATCCTTTGAAATAACCGCGCATTTATTGAGTGTAATCCACTTTCAAAAAATCTGCCCAACTTATAATGAATTAATAATCTTTAAACATTTTGAGTATCAGATAATTATTGAATGAGATTGGCCTGATCCTGAGCTCACTTTCAGAACAAACAGTTTCAGGAAGTGACTGGAACGCTCCAGAAAACAGCGCCGGTTCTAATCTGCTGGGAACCTGGAAGTTATTTTGACAATTTAAATAGACAGTGTAATGCTTTACTCTGTATTTAACCCGTGTTGTACCTGCCCTGGGAGTGTTTGATGGGACAGTGTAGAGGGAGCTTTGGACTTTATTTAACCCGTGTTGTACCTGCCCTGGGAGTGTTTCATGGGACAGTGTAGAGGGAGCTTTACTCTGTATCTAACCCGTGCTGTACCTGCCCTGGGAGTGTTTGATGGGACAGTGTAGAGGGAGCTTTACTCTGTATCTAACCCGTGCTGTAGCTGCCCTGTGAGTGTTTGATGGGACAGTGTAGAGGGAGCTTTACTCTGTATTTAACCCGTACTGTACCTGCTCTGAGTGTGTTTGATGGGCAATGCAGAGGGAGACCTAACCTCTTATTTATAAGGACGTGGAATTTGATAGGCAACTTCAATACAGTTTCACCTTCTATCTAATCAGTGCTACAGGAAAGCTGTAATGGATTAGTGTATGGGAAGCTTTAATTTGTATATAATTGTGCTTTCCCTAACCTGGGCAATTTCAAAACGCATTTTATGGGTGCATTTTTTGTATCCGGACTGTGCTTTGCTAGAGCTGAGAATGTTTGATGGTACAGGATTGATCAAGTTTTACTGTGGATCTAAACCGAATTTCATCAGGCCGCACAGTCTTTGGGCGGGTCGTGTAGAGGGAGGTTTACACTGTATCTATATTCTGTTGTATGTGAGCCGTGAATATTTGACTGGGCGGTGGATAGGGAGCTGTATTCTCTATCTAACTCGTCTTGAATCTGACCTGGCAGTTTAAAAAGTTAACTATCTCTTACTATAATTGACACGAAGTATCTGACAGGACAGTGTTGAGGGAGCATTACTCTCCATCCAACCCTTGCTATACCTGAACTGACAAATAGGGTAGTGCAGAGCGAGCGACACTCTATCCTATCCGTGCCGTATCTGACCTGAGAGTGTTGGTCAGGCAATGTCAAGGACCCTTAATCTGCAGCTAACCAATAACCTGCGAGTGCTCGAGCCAGATATATAACAATAAATTGGTCCATTGCCCAGGTTGAACAAGGCACATTCATTGATGTTAACATTTTTTTCGAAAAATTGTCCAAATTTGAATCAATAGTTAATGTTTATCCATTTATGAGTATCAGATAATTATTGAATGAGATTGGCCTGATCCTGAGCTCACTTTCAGAACAAACATTTTCAGGAGGTGACTGGAACGCTCCGAAGGCAGCGCCTGTTCTGATAACCATAATGGGAACTTTACGTTTGACACCATAATTTCGTTTAATTTTCTATTGAAATGGGAGAAATTCGGCCGAGTTGCAGTTATTGGACTGGGTCACAACACAAGTCAGACAGTCACTGAGCTGCACTTCTGTGAAATATTTAAAGATTGACTGTCAGCCTGCAATGAGTCGTCATTCACACTGAACTTTCAGGCTTTAGAATATAACCGAGTCCCTCATCTGCGTCAGATTGCTCAGATCCATTTACTTTAAATATCCTCTTTCATTATAACAAACAGTAAAATAGATCTGATAGAAGTCTTCAGATTATGAAGCGTTTACGTCCATTAAATCGGAAAGAACTGTTTCCAATGAATCGAATAGAATCAGAGCAACTTACAGCACAGAAAGAGGCCATTCGGCCCGTCTTGCCTGTGCCAGCTCTGAAAGAGCTGTCCAATTTCACCCAACAGCCCAGCTTTTTCCTCCTAATCCTGCAAATGAGTCCTCTTCAATTACACGTCCAGCTGCCTGGTGCATTCAGAAATTAGCAACTCTCTGTGTGAAAAAATTACGCCAATTTCCCCTCATAACATCCCTTTTAAAAAAATATTAATTGTCCCGATTTACAAAGTCAAGTATCCCATACGCTTTCATAACAGCTTTATCAACTTTACCCGCCATGTTCAACCATTTATGCATAAGCACATCCAGATTTTTCTGTTCTTGCATCACATCAGAATAGTACCATTTATATTATACTGCCTCTCCATGTTGTTCCTCCCAAGGTGCGTCGCTTCACACTGACCCGCATTAAATTGCACCTGCCATGTGCCTGTACATTTCACTAGCCTGTTTATGTCCTCCTGAAGTCTGCTGCTGTCCTGCTCACTATTTGCTACTTTGCCAAGCTTGGAATCATCTAGGAACTTCGAAATTGTTCTCCCTATACCCAAGTACAGGTCATTTTTATATAACAAGAACAACAATGGTCCTCATACCGATCCATGGGAGACCCCACTGCATCATTCTCTAAAGTTTGTAAAATATCCGCTCTTCACTACTCTCTGCCCCCACAAAGATTTATAATATTTAAGGATTGCCAATATTAGATTTTTACGGAAAAAACCTGTCCCCATGTTTAGATTATGCTCGATACAATCAGCAACAAGAGGTGCCTGTTACGACCAAAAAGCAGCGCCTGTTCTCAGTGGTGGGAGGTCGACAGGTACTTTGGTAAATGAAATGGGCCATTTAAAGAGACACTTCCATTAACCGGATTCTGGAATCATATTTTATTCGGATTATTAATTGAGTGGGAGCGAGGAGGAATCTCATGAAAAATCCATTCAGTAGAATGGGACAGAGCACAAATCACGGGGTTGAAGTACATCGCTCTTCCTCAAATACTCAGAAGGAAAGCGATAGTTTCGACTCAATCCCGATTCATCTACAACTTGAATCTTAGAAACTAGACCGTGGAAAACTTCCCTGTTCAATTCTGTATTTGTCCGTATTGAGCTTATGTTTTGCCAATTTTATAAGCATAGATTATGCTGTTACATTTGAGGTAGAGTCACTGTTGTTTTGTCGGGAAAAGCAGCAGTCAATTGGCACAGAGCAAATTTCCAAAAACAGCAATGAAATAAATGACCGGAAGTGATGATGATTGAGAAATAAATGCTGGCCGAAATAGCAGGAAAACGTCTCTGCCCTTCTATTGTAAGATCCAATGAAAGATACCTTATTGAGGTGAGGTGAAAAGGTTCTTATTTTTTTTTAATGTGATAGAGCTCGGGGACAGAGAAGTGTGTTCATGATCAGGGGTCGACAGGTGCGTTTGATGGAACTGACAGAATCTCAGATGATGGAATGAGTTTTTCCTGGAGTCAAATTTCGGCTTGTTTGGTTGTTTTATGGGCACGTATTGCAGATTCTAACTTCTCTAATTGGCCATTCTTTCCCAGCGACACCGTCTGCTCCCAACCTCTACGCCCTGCTCTCCTCCTGTGGACAACCCAACACCGACGGCTCCGTCAATTTCGGCTGTTTGGCGATGGACTACAACCCCGAAATCACCAGCGTTTCCTGGACGAAAGGTGAAGAGCCGATCACCACAGGATTCAAGACTTACCCGTCAGTGCTCAACAAGATGGGAACCTACACCCTAAGCAGCCAGTTAACAATCACCGAGTCAGCGGTGGGGAGCAGCACAATCTACTGCGTGGTTCGACGAAGTGATTCGGTCTGGAGCATCCCAATGCCAGGTTAGTGTTGTGGGATACTGGGGGAAACTGTGAAAAGCAGAGAAGATATGTTCAACTTGTATAGAAACTTCGTTAGTCCACACATAGAGTATTGTGAACAGTTCAGGTCTCCACTTCACACTTACAGTATAGAGAACTGTCCTCGACACCATATCACACATAGAATACTGTGCAGAGTCATGGTCTCCAAATCACACTGAAAATACGGTGCAGAGTCCTGTTCTCCATATCACACTGAGCATACAGTGCGGAGTCCTGGTCTCCATATCACACTTAGAATAGAGTCCAAAGTCCTGGTCTCCATATCACACTGAGAATACTGTGCAGGGTCCTTGTCTCCATATCAAAATTAGAATAATGTGCAGAGTACTGGTCTCCATATCACACTTAGAATACTCTGCAGAGTCCTGGTCTCCATATCACACTTAGAATACTGTGCAGAGTTCTGGACTCCATATCACACTTACAATACTGTGCAGAATCCTGGTCACCGCATTAGATTTAGAATCCTGTGCACAGTCCTGTTCTCCATATAACACTTGCAATACGCTGCACCGTCCTGATCTACAAATCACACTTAAAATACTGTGCAGAGTCCTGGTCTCCATATCACACTTAGAATACTGTGCACAGTTCTGATCGTCATATCACACGTAGAATACGGTGCAGATATCTGGTACTTGGAAATGCCAGGTTATTGTGAGACTGACAGTAAATGACCTGTTTGATGATAAGGACTCCATGCATTTGCTAATCGTTCTTTTTTGCAATTAATGTCAAACATGTCTTCCCAAGAAGATCATACAAGTGACATCCTCCATCCAACTGTTATCCTCACGGTGAGTTCCAGGGACCAAATCACCAGCAGCAGATATGCAACCGTCGTGTGTTCAATCATGGATTTCCGTCCAGAGTCACTGACCGTGAATTGGCTGAAGAATGGACAACTCATGCATTCCGGCTTCGTCACCTCTCCCGTCTGTGAAGTGAACGGGACCTTCTCGGCTACCAGTCTGCTGAAAGTCCCCGCCGGCGAATGGTTCACCGGCTCGGTCTTCACCTGCCAGGTCACTCATGAAGGGGTTACCCAAGGCAAAGACATCGCCAGCTCTCCGGGTAAGAGACACCGACCCGGGGAGTTCTAAACCACTTAGTGCTGATCTGATCAGAATTTTATTGGAATTAGTCCAAAGCACAGCACAATTTCTAATTTACAATCCAGCAGTTTGGTGTTTCCTTCCGATGGAAGTGGCATTCCTCACGGTTTAGGATTCCATCACTTCGCCAGCAAAGAAGGATTCCCTCAGCTGTAATGTCAGACAGGGAGTGAGGTGTCCTTGGTCTCAGCTTTATCCTGAGTTATCTCTATTTCTAATGTACAATCAGGCAGTTTGTGTGTCCTTCCGATGTAAAAGAAAATAAAGAATTGCCTTTTTACAGCGCCTGTAGGGACCTCAGACTGTCCCAAACCGCTTGACAGCCAATGAATTACGTTTGAAATATGTCCACTGTTGGAATATACAGAACGGGGCAGACATTTTGTGTACAGCAAGCTCCCACAAACAGCATTGTGAGAATGACCAGATATTTTTTTGTTTAGTGATATTTGTTGAGGGGTAAGTATTTGCCACGGCACCGGGAGAACTCCCCTGATCTTCTTTGAAATGGTGCCATGGGATCTCTTCCGTCCAATTGAGAGGGCAGACGGATCCTCGGTTTAACACCTCATCCGAAAGATAGTGCAGCGCTCCTTCAGTACTGCATTGGGACTGTCAGCTTCCATTCTGTGTTCAAGTATCTGGAGTGGGACTTCAACCAACCCTCTTCTGAATTAGGATTCCTCACGGTTCAGGATTTAATAAAATCGCCATAGGTTTCCCTCGGCTCTGATATCAGACAGTGAGTGAGATGGCCTTGGGCTCAGGTGTATCCTGAGCTGGCTGATCATATTCCGAGCGGCAGTAGGTGTCTGGAGGCCTTTACTGATAACTGTCCAGGAAACCACTGCCAGAAAAGACATCTACCCTATTTAGAGAACTGAGTTCAATTCTGGGCTCTGCACATCAGGGTGGTCCTTGGAAGGGGTGCAGTGCAGATTTACAAGAAAGATATTGGGCAAACAGGTTTACAATATGAGTACATGTTGCACTGAATAGGCTTGTATTGCTTTGAGTATAGAAGATTAAACGGTGAACTAATTAAAATATTTTTTGGAATTGGTGGGTAGATAGAGATAAAGTATTTCCTCTGGTGAGGGAGTCCAGAACAAGGGGGAATAATTTTAAAATTAGAGCAAGGCCGTTCAGGGGTGAGGTGAGGAACCACTTCTTCGTGCAAAGGGCTGTGGGAATCTGGAACTCTCTCTCTCCCACAAAGCTGTTGAAGATGGGTGTCAATTGAAAATATCAAAAGTGAGATTGATAGTTTTTTTGGGGCAAGGGTATCAACGGAGGCATTATAAGGAGCGGAGATGGTGTTCAAGCAAAAGCGACAGGTTTGATATCTCAAGTGAGCTTTATTCTGCTTGAGACAGTAATGGCTGAATACTGGTGTCCTGAATCTGAACATGAAGCTTTGCTTGATTTCATTTCTGTTTCACAGATCGTTCCTCACACAACGAATCAATGATTACTCTTCGCAAACCGTCACTAGAACAGGTCTTAATGGAGGCGACTCTGGACTTAACCTGCGTCGTGTCTAATGCTCCTCATGGAGTCACCGTGACCTGGACCCGAGGAAAGGAGACTTTGAAATCAGAGATTGTTCAACACGGAGAGGATACCAACATCGTGATCAGCAACCTAAAAATCTCGACACAAGCCTGGCTGAGTGGAGATGAGTTCACCTGCGTGGTGATCCATCAGGATATGGCGACTGCTTTAAGAGCTTCCATCCACAAGGAAACAGGTGAGCGGTGAGATTGTAGCAATAAGTGAGACACTGTGGCTATTTCCTAGGTTTGTGTAAGGAACAATTCTTTCTATTATGAGCTGTAATGGACTACTCTAATAATTCAGATTGGTAATTCCACTAACTAAATACTTTTGGACCGGAGCTCTTGCACTTATGGGGAAGCGAGATAAGTTCATGAGGGAAAAAGGAATAGATGGATATGCTATTGGGGTTAGATAAATAAGGTGGGAGGTGTCTCCTGTGGAGCTGTTGGGCCGAATGGCCTGTTTCTGTGCTGTAAATTCAACTCTTCAAGCTCTCAGAGAAGGTTTGCATATCCCTCAGCTGCGGGCTTGGACTGGACAGGGTCCAGAGGGGTTAAATAAATCCTTTAAAATTCAGCGGAAAGCTCACTTTCTCACATCAAACCATCGCTTTCATTGTCTCTGGAATTCTCCAGTTTATTGTCCTTTCTTGTAATTGTTCTGCAGCTCAACATCCGCGGCAACCGTCCGTGTCTGTCCTCCTGCCCTCGACAGAAGAAATCTCGGCTCAGAGATCCGTCACCCTCACCTGCTTAGGGAGAGGATTCTCCCCCCGAGAGATCTTCGTCAAGTGGACCGTCAATGACAAGCCGGTGAATTCCAGCAACTACAAGAACACCGAGGTGATGGCGGAGAACGGCAGCAGTTCCTTCTTCATCTACAGCCTGTTATCCATTGCAGCGGAGGAGTGGGCCAGCGGCGCTTCTTACTCCTGTGTGGTGGGACATGAAGCGATTCCCTTGAAGATCATCACCAGAACGGTCAATAAATCCATGGGTAAACAATGTTTGTGAACATTTCCCTTGTACTGATGGACTCCATCAAATCTTGTCAATGAGAAAATATCGATTGCATTTCAGTTCTTAAATAAATATCAATAAAGGGCTTTTCTTCGAATCCGGAGTTAAAAACACAGCAGCTCAAATAATTTCGTTTCCCATTGTTGCCCAGGGGCGGGCTGTGTATCTGAAGTTGGGTGTTTGTGGGTCTTGGGTCCATGGTTTGTACAGCCAGTGCTCCCAGCTCAGGTACACCACGAGTTAGAGACAGAGTGAAGCTCTCTCATAACAGGATTCCTCAGAGTAACTTCAGCAACTTTCATCCCGCTGGGGGAATCTTAAAATTTCCATTTCCGACAAACAAACGCAGCACATTTAGATCTCGGTCTCCTTGTTAATCCAACAAAAGCAAAATACTGCCGATGGTGGAAATCTGAGATAAAAACAGAAAATGCTGGAAATACTCAATAGGTTCGGCAGCATCTGTACAGAGAGAAGCAGAGCCACCGTTTAAGGCCGATAACGCTTCTCCAGCCCATTTTGATGAAGGGTCATCGACCTGAAACGTTGACTCTTTTTCTCTCTGCACAGATGCCCCCTGTCCTGCTGAGTATTTCCAGCACTTTCTAATTTTATCCCAGTTTCCCGTGTTGTCCATCCCTTCAGAATTGGGGACATTTAAATTAGGAGCATCGCAGCCACTGGGAACTGATGTGAGGGCCACACACGAACACGAAATGTAAACCCAACAGATAGAGGGGGAAGTGCAATTGTTAACTCATGTATCACCACTGCCGCGCCAAAGAGAGCGGAAATGACAATTGTTAACACACTGTACCTCTCACTGCCTCACCAGGGAGAGAGAGAAGGGCAATTGTTAACACACTGTACCTCTCACTGCCTCACCAGGGAGAGAGAGAAGGGCAATTGTTAACACACTGTACCTCTCACTGCCTCACCAGGGAGAGAGAGAAGGGCAATTGTTAACACTCTGTATCACCACTGCCTCACCAGAGAGAGGGGAAAATTGCAATTTTTAACAAACAGTACCTCTCACTGCCTCACCAGATATAGAGGGAAGGGCAAATGTTACCACACTGTACCTCCACTGCCGCACCAGATATAGGGGAAAAGGCAATTGTTAACCCACTGTAACTCCCACTGCATCACCACAGAGAGGGGAAAAGGCAATTGTTAACCCACTGTAACTCCCACTGCATCACCAGAGAGAGGGGAAAACGCAATTGTTAACCCACTGTAACTCCCACTGCATCACCAGAGAGAGGGGAAAAGACAATTGTTAACCCACTGTAACTCCCACTGCATCACCAGAGAGAGGGGAAAAGGCAATTGTTAACCCACTGTAACTCCCACTGCATCACCAGAGAGAGGGGAAAAGGCAATTGTTAACCCACTGTAACTCCCACTGCATCACCAGAGAGAGGGGAAATGGCAATTGTTAACACACTGTATCACCACTGCCGCACCAGAGAGAGGGGAAAAGGCAATTGTTAACACACTGTAACTCCCACTCACCCACCAGATAGAGAGAGAAGGGCAATGTTAACCCTGTATCACCACTCCCTCACCAGAGAGAGTGGAAACGACAATTGTTGACACACTGTACCTCTCACTGCCGCGAAAGAGTGAAGGGAAAGGGAAGATGTTAACCCACTGTACCGCCACTCCCTCAACATAGTTAGGGAAAGGGCACATGTTAACCTACTGTACACGCACTCCCCCAGCTTTGATAGGGAATGGGAATTTATCAACCCACTGTAATCCCATTCCCCCAGCTTTGATAGGGAAAGGAAGTTTGTTAGCACACTGCGCCCCCACTCCCCCAGCATTGATAGGAAAAGGACAAATAATAATCTACTGTACCCCCATTCTCCCACCATTGATAGAGAAAGGGCGGTTGTTTACCCACTGTGCCCCACTCCCTCAACATAGGTAGGGAAAGGGCAAATGTGAAACCACTGTACACCAACTCCCCAACCATTGATCGGGAAAGGGCATTTATTAACCCACTGTGGCCCCATTCCCTCAACATAGGTAGGGAAAGGGCAAATGTTCATCCGCTGTACCCCCGCTCCCCCACCATTGAAAGGGAAATGGCAGTTGTTAACCCATTGTGCCCCACTCCCTCACCATTGATAGGGAAACGACAATTGTTAGCTCACCGTATCTTCACTCACTCAGCAGAGAGAGGGGAAATGGCAATTGTTAACCCACTGTATCTCCACGCACGCGCCATTGATAGGGAAAGGGCAGTTGTTAAACCACTATGCCCCCACTGCCCCAACAGAGAGAGGGGAAAGGACAGCTGTTAACCCACCGTATCTTCACTCACCCAGCAGAGAGAGGGGAAAGAACAATTGTTAAACAACTTTACATCCACCCACCCACCAGCGAGAGAAAATAGAGCAATTGTTATACCACTGTACCTCCCACTCCCTCACCAGAGAGAGGGGTAAGGGCAATTGTTATACCACTGAATCTCACAATCTCGCCCCCAAAAAGATGATGAAGATGGGCGTCAATTGAAAATATCAAAACAGAGATTGTTAGATTTTTGTTAGTCAAGGTTACAAGGTTACAAGGGTTCCACAAACAATGCAGGTAGATGGTGTTGAGGTGCAGATCAGCCATGATCTCATTGAATGACGGAACAGGCTGGATGGGGTGAATGGCCTCCTCCTGTTCCTGTGTTCCTGTTGCTGCCCTGCGGTCGTACTTCATTCTGAGTCTCTCACACCAGACAAATTAGCAAACTACCCCACCCCGGCATTTCAAATTATTCCCCACCACAAAAGAGGCCTTGGAGCTCCATTCTCCCGACTTTCACCTCTCCTCTGACGGGGGTTGCAGCAGGTTCCTGCACAATTACATCGCCCCCAAAATCGCAAGAAGAAACCAGGACATTCACTTTTTTTCTGTTCCAGATAAAATCGTGGATTTCATTTGACAGCCGTTTTGAACCAGTGTAATTTTCGAGTAGATCTTGACCCATTGAGGCGGAGGCATTATAAGGAGCGGAGATGTGTTCGAGCACCAGGATCTATAGTTGGGCGTAAAGGAGCAAGGGATTTCGGCAAGAGCTCTATTCAGTGCCTAACACAATTGCCCCCGAAATTGTATTTGTACGCCGGGTATTTGCTTCACAGCCCATTACAGGAGGCTCTGGGAGCAAATACACAGGAAATGTTAAAGAATCTCCCGGATTCGTTGCTAATTCATTGTCCTTCCAATAACGATGGTGTTTAAGCAACAGCGATTTGGTGATATCACAAAGGTGATTTATTCTCCTTGTGACAGTAATAGCTGAATACTGGTGTCCTGTTTCTGAGATGAAGCTTTGCTTGACATTCATTTCCATTTCACAGATCCTATCACAAGCAGCGATCCAGTGATTACTCTTCGTCAGCCGTCACTAGAACAGGTCTTACTGGAGACAACGGTGACCTTACCCTGCGTCTTGTCTAATGCTCCTTATGGAGTCACCGTGACCTGGACCCGAGGAAAGGAGACTTTGAAATCAGAGGTTGACCGTTCAACCCGGAGAGGATCCCAACAGCGTGATCAGCAACATAAACATCTCGACACAAGCCTGGCTGAGTGGGGATGAGTTCACCTGCGTGGTGAGCCATCAGGATATGCCGACTGCTGCAAGAGCTTCCATCCACAAGGAAACAGGTGAGTGGTGAGATTGTAGCAATAAGTGACACACTGTGGCTATTTCCAGTGTATGTGTAAGGGCCGATTCATTCTATTAAGAGCTTTAATGTACTATTCTGATAATTCAGATTGGTAATTCCACTAACTAAACATTCTGGGACCGAGATAATGCACCTAAGGGGAAACTAGATAAGTCCATGAAGGAAAAAGGAATCGACTTATCTGCTATTGGGGTTTGATGAAGTAATGGGAGGAGTCTCCTGTGGAGTTGTTGGGCCGAATGGCCTGTTTCTGTGCTGTAAATTCAACTCTTCAAGCTCTTAGGGAGAAGGAGTGCATATCCCTCAGCTGCGGGCTGGAAACCAGACAGGGTCCAGAGGGGAAAAATAAATTCTTCAAAATTCAGCATGAAGCACATTCTTCTCACATCTAACCACCTCTATCATTGTCTCTGGAATTCTCCAGTTTATTGTCCTTTCTTGTAATTGTCCTGCAGCTCAACATCCGCGGCAACCGTTCGTGTCTGTCCTCCTGCACTCGGCAGAAGAAATCGCCCCTCAGAGATCCGTCACCCTCACCTGCTTTGGGAGAGGATTCTCCCCCCGAGAGATCTTCGTCAAGTGGACCGTCAATGACAAGCCGGTGAATTCCAGCAACTACAAGAACACCGAGGTGATGGCGGAGAACGGCAGCAGTTCCTTCTTCATCTACAGCCTGTTATCCATTGCAGCGGAGGAGTGGGCCAGCGGCGCTTCCTACTCCTGTGTGGTGGGACATGAAGCGATCCCCTTGAAGATCATCACCAGAACGGTCAATAAATCCAGCGGTAAAGCAAGTTTTCTGAACATTTCCCTTGTACTGATGGACTCCGTCAATTCTTGTCAATGAGAAACTCTCGTTTGAATTTCAGTTCTTAAAAAATAACAATAAATGCGTTTTCTTCCAACCGTGAGTTAAAAACACAGCCGCTCAGTAAATTATGATTCCCATTGTTGTCAAGGGGCAGGCTGTGTATCTGAATTGGGGATATTTAAATTAGAGAGAGAAGAAAGGACAATTGTTAACCAAATGTATCTCCACTTCCCCCACGAGAGAGAGAGAGGAAAAGACAATTGTTAACCAACTGTACCACAAATTCCCTAAAATAGAGAGAGGGGAAAGGGCATCTGTTACCCCACAGTACCACAACTCCCCCACCAGAGAGAGGGAAAAGGGTAATTGTTAACCCGCTGCACCACAATTCCCCACCAGAGAGAGGGGAAAGTGATATATTTAACACACTGTACCACAACTCCCCACCAGAGAAAGGGACAAGGGCAATTGTTAACCAACTGTACCAAAACTCCCCCACCAGAGAGAGGGAAAAGGGCTATTGTTAAACAAATGTACCACAACTCCCCCACCAGAGAGAGGGAAAAGGGCTATTGTTAACCAAATGTACCACAACTCCCCCACCAGAGAGAGGGGGAAGGGCTATATTTAACACACTGTACCACAACTCCCCCACCAGAGAGAGTGAAAAGGGCTATTGTTAACCCAATGTACCACAACTCCCCCACCAGACAGAGGGAATAGGCAATTGTTAACCCACTGTACCCCCAACCCCACCAGAGAGAGGGGAAAGAGCAATTGTTAACCCACTGTACACCCACACCCCAACCAGAGAGAGGGAAAAGGGCATGTTTTAACCCCTTACACCCACCCCCCGCAAAAAAGAACGGAAAGGGCAATTGTGAACACACTGTACCACAACTTCACCACCAGAGAGAGGGCAAAGGGCAATTGTTAACCCACTGTAGCCCACACTCCCCTGACAGAGAAAGGGGAGGTGACTCAATCTCTATTCTATGAACTCAGTTGTCATAAATTAAAAATCAGCTTCTAACTCACTGTTCGAAACCGTTAAAATGGCAGCATGGGAAACATATTGGTAAAAACATGTATTCAACATAGTATCTTTACAGAAGGTTTGTGGCAAAATTGTCCATTTTATTCGTAAACTAACAGAATATTATGATAGTCCAGATATATGCTGATGATTGAATCCACTCCTGATTAATCATGCATGTTTCTCTGATGTTGCTGAGGACCATCGGTTGAAATGTTGCATACCACCCGCTGTGTGCACACTCACACATAAACAGACACAGACACCAGCATAAACGCACAAATCGACACACACACCCACTAACAGAAAAGACACACAGACACCCGCATTAACATACACACAGACACCTGCAAAACACAGACACGTAGAAACCCGCACAAAAACGCACATCAACAAATACACACTTACACAACCCACACACAGTCACCTGCTTTAACAAACACAAACATACACCAGCATAAACACACAAATCGAAACAAAAAAAATGACAGAAAAGACACACAGACAACTGCATAACACATACATTTACGCACAGTCACTAACACAAAACTCACAGAGACACGCGCATTAACACACATCAACAAACACACACCCTTACACACAACACACACAGACACCCGCATTAACAAGCACATCAACACACAGACATCCCTTACACACAACACACACAGACACCCGCATAAACACACACATCAACACAAACACACCCTTACACACAACACACACAGACACCCGCATTAACAAGCACATCAACACACAGACATCCCTTACACACAACACACACAGGCACACGCATTAACACACACAACACACACACACCCTAAAACACAACACACGCAGTCACCCGCATTAACACACACATCAACACACACACACCCTTACACAAAACACACAGAGACACCCGCATTAACACACACAACACACAAACACCCTTACACACAACACACACAGACACCCGCATTAAAACACACAACACACACACACACTTACACAATACACACAGACACCCGCATTAACACACACAACACACACACACCCTTACACAATACACACAGACACCCGCATTAACACGCATATCAACACACACACACCCTTACACACAACACACACAGACATTCGCATTAACACACACATCAACACACACACACCCTTACAAAAACACACATAGACACCCGCATTAACACACAAAACAACACACACACACCCTTACACACAACACACACAGACACCCGCATTAACACACACAACAACACACACACCCTTACACACAACACACACAGACACCCGCATTAACACACACATCAACACACACATACCCTTACACACAGCTCACACAGACACCCACATCAACAAACACATCAACAGACACACCATTAAACACAACACACACACACACCCGCATTAACACACACATCAACACACACACACCCTTACACACAAAACACACAGACACCCGCATTAACACACACAACACACACACACCCTTACACAATACACACAGACAACCGAATTAACACACACATCAACAAGCACACACACCCTTACACAAAACACACACAGACACCCGCATTAACACACACAACACACAGACACCCTTACACACAACACACACAGACACCCGTATTAACACACAAACACCCTTACACAATACACACAGACACCCGCATTAACACACACAACACACACACACCCTAAAACACAACACACGCAGTCACCCGCATTAACACACACATCAACACACACACACCTTACACAAAACACACACAGACACCTGCATTAACACACACAACACACAAACACCCTTACACACAACACACACAGACACCCGCATTAAAACACACAACACACACACACACTTACACAATACACACAGACACCCGCATTAACACACACAACACTCACACACCCTTACACAATACACACAGACACCCGCATTAACACGCATATCAACACACACACCCTTACACACAACACACACAGACACTCGCATTAACACACACATCAACACACACACACCCTTACAAAAAACACACATAGACACCCGCATTAACACACACAACAACACACACACACACCCTTACATACAACACACACAGAGACCCGCATTAACACACACAAGAACACACACACCCTTACACACAACACACACAGACACGCGCATTAACACACACAACACACACACACCCTTACACAATACACACAGACACCCGCATTAACACACACAACACACAGGCACCCTTACACACAACACACACAGACACCCGTATTAACACACACACACCCTTACACAATACACACAGACACCCGCATTAACACACACAACACACACACACCCTTACACACAACACACACAGACACCCGTATTAACAAACACAACACACACACACCCTTACACCATACACACAGACACCCGTATTAACAGACACAACAAACACACACCCTTAAAAAATACACACAGACCCCCGCATTAACACACACAACACACGCACACCCTTACACAATACACACAGACACCCGCATTAACACGCATATCAACAAACACACACTCTTACACACAACACTTACAGATACCCGCATTAACACACACATCAACACGCACACACCCTTACACACAAAACACACACAGACACCTTCATTAACGCATATCAACACACACACACTCTTACGCACAACACTTACAGACACCCGCATTAACACACACATCAACACACACACACCCTTACACACAAAACACACAGACACCCGCATTAACACACACAACAACACACACACCCTTACACACAACACACACAGACACCCGCATTAACACACACAACACACACACACCCTTACACAATACACACAGACACCCGAATTAACACACACATCAACAAGCACACACACCCTTACACAAAACACACACAGACACCCGCATTCACACACACAACACACACACACCCTTACACAATACACACAGACACCCGCATTAACACGCATATCAACACACACACACTCTTACACACAACACTTACAGACACCCGCATTAACACACACATCAACACACAGACACCCTTACAAAAAACACACATAGACACCCGCATTAACACACACAACACACACACCCTTACACACAACACACACAGAGACCCGCATTAACACACACAACAACACACACACTCTTACACACAACACACACAGACACCCGCATTAACACACACAACACACACACACCCTTACACAATACACACAGACACCCGAATTAACACACACATCAACAAGCACACACACCCTTACACAAAACACACACAGACACCCGCATTAACACATACAACACACATACACCCTTACACACAACACACACAGACACCCGTATTAACACACACACACCCTTACACAATACACACAGACACCCGCATTAACACACACAACACACACACAACCTTACACACAACACACACAGACACCCGTATTAACACACACAACACACACACACCCTTACACAATACACACAGACACCCGCATTAACACACACATCAACACACACACACCCTTACACACAAAACAGACACAGACACCTTCATTAACACGCATATCAACACACACACACGCTTGCACACAACACTTACAGACACCCGCATTAACACACACATCAACACAAACACACACACTTACACACACACACACCATTACACAAAACACACACAGACACCCGCATTAACACACACATCAACACACACACACCCTTACACACAAAACACACAGACACCCGCATTAACACACACATCAACACACACACACACTTACACAAAACACACACAGACACTCGCATTAACTCACACATCAACTCACACACACCCTTACACACAACACACAGACACCCGCATTAACACACACATCATAAAACACACACCCTTACACACAACACACACAGACACCCGCATTAACACACAAATCAACACACACACACCCTTACACACAACACACACAGACACCCGCATTAACACACACATCAACACACACATCCTTTCACACAACACACACAGACACCCGCATTAAAACACACATCACACACACACCCTTACACAATACACACAGACACCCGCATTAACACACACAACACACACACACCCTTACACACAAAACACACACAGACACCTTCATTAACACGCATATCAACACACACACACTCTTACGCACAACACTTACAGACACCCGCATTAACACACACATCAACACACACACACCCTTACACACAAAACACACAGACACCCGCATTAACACACACATCAACACAAACACACACACTTACACACACACACACCATTACACAAAACACACACAGACACCCGCATTGATACAAACATCAACACACACACACTCTTACACACAAAACACACAAACACCCGCATTAACACACACGTCAACACAGTCACACCCTTACACACAAAACACACAGACACCCGATTTAACACACACATCAACACAAACACATCATTACAGAAAACACACAAACACACCCGCATTAACAAACACATCAACACATACACAACCTTACACACAACAAACACAGGCACCCGCATTAACACATACAACACACACACACCCATGCACACAACACGCACAGACACACACATTAACACACACATCAACACACACACACCCTTACACACAACACACACACACCCGCATTAACACACACATCAACACACACACACACTTACAAACAACACAAACAGACAAACGCATTAACACACACAACACACACACACCCTTACACACAACATACACAGACACCCGCATTAACACACATTTCAACACACAAACACCATTAAACAAACCAACACAGGCACCCGCAAAAACATACACACCAACACACACACACCCTTACACAAAACACACACAGACACCCGTATTAACACACACATCAACTCACACATAACCTTACACAAAACACACACAGACACCCGCATTAACACACACACCAACACACACACCCTTACACAAAACACACACAGACACCCGTATTAACACACACATCAACACACACACACCCTTACACACAACACTCACAGACACCCACATTAACACACACATCAACACTCACACACCCTTACAAAAAAGACACACAGACACCCGCATTAACACACACATCAACACTCACACACCCTTACAAAAAACACACACAGACACCCGCATTAACACACACATCAACACACACACACCTTACACACAACACACATACAGAGACGCAAGCATTAACACACACATCAACACACACACACACCCTTACACAGAGTGCAAAAACACCCGCATTAACACACACAACACACACACACCCTTACACAGAACACGCACATACACACGCAAAAACAAACACAAAAACACACACCCTTACACAAAACAAACACAGACACCCGCATTAACACACACATCAACACAAACACAACCTGACACACAACAAACACAGGCAGCCGCATTAACACATACTACACACACACACACTCTTACACAAAACACACACAGACACACGCATTATCACACACACTCTTACACACAACACGCACACACACCCGCATTAACACACACATCTACACTCACACACCCTTACACACAACGCACACAGACACCCGCATTAACACACACATCAACACAGTCACACCCTTACACACAAAACACACAGACAACCGCATTAACACACACGCAACACAGACACACCTTTAAATAAAACACACACACCCGCATTAACACACACGTCAAAAAACACACACACTTTCAGACAACACACACATACACACGCATTCACACACACATCAACACACACACACCCTTACACAGAACACACACAGACACCCGATTTAACACACACATCAACACAAACACATCATTACAGAAAACACACAAACACACCCGCATTAACAAACACATCAACACATACACAACCCCCGCATTAACCCACACAACAACACACACACACCTTTGCACACAACACACACAGCCACCCGCATTAACACACACATCAACACACACACACCTTACACACAACACACATAGACACCCGCATTAACACACACATCAACACAAACACACCCTTACACACAACACACACAGACACCCGCATTAACAGACACAACACACACACACCCTGAGCACAACACACACCGACACCCGCATTAACACACACCTCAACACACACACTCTTACACAAAACACACACAAACCCTTAAACAAACTAAAACAGACAGCCGCATTAACACACACATCAAAACACACACACCCTGACACACAACACACACAGACACCCGCATTAACACACCCATCAGCACACACAAACACCCTTACAAAAAACACACACAGACACCCACATTAATTTACAGAACAACACACTCACACCCTTGGACAAAACACACACAGACACCCGCATTAACACACACATCAAAACACACAAACCCTTAAACACAACACACCCACAGATACCCGCATTACACACACATCAATACACACACATCCTTACACACAACACAAAGACACCCACATTAACACACACACAACTCACACACACCCTTACACACAACACACACAGACACCCGCATTAACACGCACATCAACACACACACCCTTACACAAAATACACACAGACACCCGCCTTAACACACACATCAACACACACACACCCTTACACAAAACACACACAGACACCCGCATTAACACACACAAAAACACACACACACCCTTACACGCAACACACACACACACCCTTACACACAACACACAGACACCCGCATTAACACACACATCAACACACACACACACTTACACAAAGCACACACAGACACCCGCATTAACACACACATCAACACACACACACACCCTTACACACAACACACAGACACCGGCATTAACACACACATCAACACACACACACCCTTACACACAACACACACAGACACCAGCATTAACACACAGATCAACACACACACACCCTTACACAAAACACATGCAGACACTCGCATTAACACACAGATCAACACACACACACCCTTACACACAACACACACAGACACCCGCATTAATACGCACATCAACCAAGACACACCCTTACACACAACACACACAGACACCCGCATTAATACAATCATCAACCCACACACACCCTTACACACAACACACACAGAGACCCGCATTAACACACACACACACACACACACACACCCTTCCACACAACACACACAGACACTCGCATTAACACACACATCAACCCACACACTTCCTTACACACAACACACACAGACACCCGCATTAACACACACACACACACACCCTTACACAACACACATACAGACACACGCATTAACACACACATCAAAACACACACACCCTTACACAAAGCAAACACAGACACCCTCATTAACACACATATCAACAAACACACACCCTTACACAAAACACACACAGACACCCGCATTAACACACACATCAACACACACACACCCTTGCACAAAGCAAACACAGTCACCCGCATTAACACACACATCAACACACACACACCCTTACACAAAACACACGCAGACATCCGCATTAACACACACATCAACACACTAACACCCTTAAACACAACACACACAGACACCCGCATTAACACACATATCAACACACACACACACCCTTACACAAAACAAACACAGACACCCGCATTAACACATACATCAACACACACACACCCTTACACAAAACACACACAGACACCCGCATTAACACACACAACGCACACACACACCCTTACAAATAACACACACTGCCACCCACATTAACACACACATCAACACACACACACCCTTACACAAAACACACACAGACACCCGCATTAACACACATATCAACATACACACACCCCGACACACAAAACACACACAGACACCCGCATTAACACACACATCAACACACACACACCCTTACACACAACACACACAGACACCCGCATTAACACAAACATCAAGACACGCACCCTTACACACAACACACACACACACACACTTAAACACAAAACACACACAGACACCCGCATTAACACACACATCAACACAAACACACCCTTACACACAACACACACTGACACCCGCATTAACACACACATCAACACACACACACCCTTACAAACAGCACACACAGACGCCCGCATTAACACACACACATCAACACACACACACCCTGCCACACAACACACACAGACACCCGCATTAACACACAGAGCACACACACAACCTTACACACAAAACACACACAGAAACCCGCATTAACACACACATCAACACACACACACCCTTACACACAACACACACAGACATCCGCATTAACACACACATCAGCACTCACACACTTACATGCAACAAATCACATAATTACACATAAGCAGACACACGCTTAAAATAAACTTACACAGACACTTACACATAAACACACACATGCACTCACTTGCAGATAAATGTACACATGATCGCATTTACACAGAAACACACCCGTACTTTAACATAAATATACACAAACTTACAAATATAGACGCACACTTACACATGAACACAGTTACATTGAATTACACATAACCACATACACTTCCAAAATAACCCACACAGACACTTACACTTCAACACATAAACACATGCAGATAAACACACAGTATAGCAAACTAAAGCAATGCAAGAGACAGTCATACACACATACACACATACACACATTTGCAAATACTAAAGCGCAAATATGTAAGGCTCTAGACGAATTTAGAATTAAAATGCACTTTTTGAAGGAACACAGTCTCCAACGATTGTCCTGAATAAATAATTCCTGATGACATGACATCTCACATTTCTATATTCTGATTCGACACATGCACTGAATCAATGTTAATAGTTGGAAACTGATAACATTTAATTATGTTCAAAGCATTGCCATCACAAATAAATAAACCAGCTTATAGCTCACCTCTAATCGCTTACCCAGCCCCCTTGATAGTCTGCAAATAAGTACCTTTGTAAACCTATCGTTAAAATAATCGATATGAATCAATAAACCTGCCTCGATATTTCATCACATTTCTCCAGAACGATAGATCGTATGAAAATGATGCAAAATCATTTAGCGTCTGACAGGGAAGAAAAAATATCATATTTTCCTACACGGTCTATATGAGGATCATTACGGAAGAGCGGCTGTTGAGTTAGGAACAGAGATTGGTTGCTGAGAGCGATTAACTTAACACAAGATATTCATTGGAAATTAAATTAGAGAAAAATCTATTACATGAAGGAAAGGAAGAGAGAGTTTATAATAAGAATATGATATCCTGGATTAATAAACGATCTGAATGTATTGCCTCCTCCGCATCCCCGTAGATTCCTCAGACCACATCTGGATTGAAGACTATGAGAACGAGAGCGGCAACATCTGGACAACCGCTTCCACATTCATCATCCTGTTCTTCCTGAGCATTTTCTACAGCGCTGCAGTCACTCTGGTGAAGGTGAGAAGATTCAATCCAGTCACATCTCGACATGACTGAAGCGGTTTGACAAATCTCTGAAAGTTTCATTGATAAAAATCCTGAGATAAATGTCCCAGAAAACTAAAACTCTGCTTCATTCTTTTATCCCTCTTTTAAAGGTCAAGTGATGCGCTGAATTTAAGACACCGTGGATTTTCCTCATCTTTTTTTTAATATCGCTGTGTTCTGAAAATTAAATATGTCGTCTTGGTGATTCTCAAAGTAAAATGCCTTCAGTTAGAAGATCCGAATCTATAGCTGAGGAAAATATACACTTGATTTCCGTCTTTCTATTTGAAATGTGTGAGATAATCGTGACTTTAATGTAAATGTATCTTAGAGTTGTTTGAATGTGTCTTGAGTAAGTAAGTCATTTTTTCTCAATCCTAATTCACAATTGCTCCCTTCCCTTTATGTGGAGCCCTTGTTTTTTCTCTCTGGTGTCTGTAACAGATGTACAGATAGCTGACAGCTCAGACCGACTGTGTTCAGTTCTCAATGTGACGCTCAGTTATTATATTCACTTTGTGTTACCTTTTTAAACGATTCTCTGTAAATCGTACTCTGTGAAATTGTTAATAAATCTTGAATGACAAATTGACTAACTTAGACTTTGCTGATTTCCTTTCTGCGAGGCTCCAACACACCCCTAAATTTTCCCTATCACCCTTTCTTTATTTCCCCGACAGGTATTTTTCACCCGCACTGTCTGAGCTGTGATTGAACTCAAGTCCCGTCGGTTAAGAAGCCGCTGCGCCACCTAGTGTCCTATCAGAGGAAATACACCTTTACCCAGGCCTTTTTATGTCAGGCTGACAAGGTGGAAAGACTGTACAGCGACCAGCCGCACCATGCAGTCTCCTCTGATATTATGGTCTGTAAGAGTCACATGTCAGGTTCTATTAAAGAGCAGGGCTGTGCTCTATCACAAATTGATACATTGCAGTACATGGCAGAGTAAATCTCACTTTGTACTCCCCATCTAACACTGCCACGGCAGGTTCAGCACTGGTTAGATACAGAGTAAAGATCCCTCTTCACTCCCCATCAAACACTCCCAGGGCAAATGCAGAACGAGTGTCATACAGAGTAAAGCTCCATCGACACTGATCCATTAAACAGTCCCAGGGCAGGTACAGCACGGGTTAGATACAGAGTAAAGCTCCCTCTACACTGATCCATCAAACAATCACAGGGAAGGTACAGCACCGGTCAGATACAGAGTAAAGCTCCCTCTACACTCTCCCATCAAACAGTCCCAGGGCAGGTACAGCATGGGTTAGATACAGAGAAAACCTCCCTCTACACTGTCTCATCAAACTCTCCCAGGGCAGGTACAGCACGGGTTATATACAGAGTAAAGCTCCATCTACACTGTCACATCAAACACTCCCAGGGCAGGTACAGCACGGGTTAGATACAGAGTAAAGCTCCATCTACACTCTCCCACCAAACACTCCAAGGGCAGGTACAGCACGGTTTTGATACAGAGTAAAGCTACCTCTGCAATGTCCCATCAAACACTCCAAGGGCAGGTACAGCACGGGTGAGATACAGAGTAAAGCTGTCTCTATACTATTCCATTAAACTTTCCCAGGGAAGGAACAACACTGGTCAGATACAGAGTAATGCTCATTCTACACTGTCCCATCAAACACTCCCAGGGCTGGTACAGCACTGGTCAGACACAGAGTAATGCTCATTCTACACTGTCCCATCAAATACTCCCAGGGCAGGTACAGCACTGGTCAGATACAGAGTAATGCTCATTATACACTGTCCCATCAAACACTCCCTGGGCAGGTACAGCACTGATCAGATACAGAGTAGGGGAAGGGATACGTAGTGGAGCTCTAGTAGGGGTTGATAGACTGCTAACTATATCGGAAAAAACTAGTCAGTGTGGAAGGCAGAGCAAATATGTAACGGCACAAAGGAATATTGCAAGAAAAGATGGCATTTATTTTAATGCAAGGAGTCTTGCGAGTAAGGCAGATGAATTGAAGGTGTTGATGAAAACATGGGAGTTTGATATTGTTGCTATCATAGAGACATGGTTGAGAGAGGGGCAGGACTGACAGCTCAATATTCCGCGGTATAGATTCCTCAGGCGAGACAGATTGTGGTGTAAAAGAGGAGGGGGTGTCGCAATATTATTCAAGGAGTCAATTATTGCTTTAAGGAGGGATGATATCTTACCAGGTCCCGCGAATGAGGCCATATGGGTAGAATTTAAAATCAAAAAGCTGGCAAGCACTTTGCTGGGAGTGTATTATAGGCCCCCAAACAGTCAGAGGGCGATAGAGGAGCAGATACGTAGGCAAATTTCAAAGTAGTGTAGAAATAATAGTGTAATAATAGTAGGGGATTTCAACTTCCCCAATATTAACTGGGATAGTCAGAGTGTGAAAGGCTTAGAGGTTGCAGAATTCTTAAAGTGCATCCAGGAGAGCTTTTTGTGCCAGCATGTAGAAAGTTCGACAAGTGAGGGGGCGGTACTGGACCTAATTCTAGGGAATGTAGCCGGGCAAGTGGTGCATGTGTCAGTAGGAGACCATTTTGGTGACAGTGACCATAATTCGGTGAGACTTAAGGTAGTCATGGAAAAGGACAAAGGTGGACCGGAAATAAAGTTTCTAAACTGGGGGAAGGCCGATTTTAATAGGATAAGGCATGATCTGGCCAAAATGGACTGGGACCAGCTAATTGTAGGAAAATCCACATCAGAGCAATGGGAGTCTTCCATAAAGGAAATAGAGAGAGTGCAACGCCAACATGTTCCCGTCAAGGTAAAGGGTGGGAACAACAATCCCAGTGAAGCCTGGATGTCTAGGGATATACAAGAAAGGATTAGGAAGAAAAAGGAGGCTTTTGGGAGATACATAGACTAGAAACAGTGGAAGCCCTAGAGGAGTATAGAAAGTGCAGGGACGTAATTAAAAAAGAAATTAGGATAGCGAAGAGGGGGCATGAAAAAACACTGGCGGGCAAAATAAAGGAAAATCCCAAGCTGTTTTATAAGTACATTAAGGGCAAGAGGATAACCAGGGAAAGAGTAGTGCCCATTAGGGTCCAAAGTGGCAATCTGTGTGTAGAGCCGGAAGATGTAGGTGAGGTTTTAAATGAATATTTTGCATCCGTGTTCACTATGGAGAAGGACGATGTAGGCTTCGAAATCAGGCAGGGGGGATTGTGATATACCTGAACAAATTAGTATTGAGAGGAAGAAAGTACTGGAGGTTTTAGCGGGCTAAAAAGTGGATAAATTCACATGCCCTGACGGGATGTATCCCAGGCTGCTCTGTGAGGCAAGGGAGGAGATTGCAGGGGCTCTGACATACATTTTCAGAACCTCTTTGGGCACAGGGGATGTGCCAGAGGACTGGAGAACAGCTAACGTAGTACCATTATTCAAGAAGGGTAGTAGGGAAAAACCAATGAGTTACTGGCCAGTGAGCCTAACATCAGTGTTAGGCATAATATTGGAAAAAATTCTGTGGGACAGCATTAGTCTCCACTTGGAGAGGCAGGGATTAATGAGGGCTAGTCAGCATGGCTTTGTCAGGGGAGATCATGTTTGAACAATTTGATTGAACTTTTCGACGGGAGTGACTAGGTGTGTGGATGAGGATAGTGCAGTTGATGTAGTATACAGGGACTTCAGTAAGGCTTTTGACAAAATTGCATCTGGAAGAATGGTCAAGAAGGTAAGAGCCCATGGGATCCAAGGCAATTTGGCACATTGGATCCAAAATTGGCTTGGTGGAAGGAGGCAGAGTGTGATGGTCGAAGGTTGTTTTTGTGACTGGAAGCCTGAGTCTAGTGGTGTACTGCAGGGATCGCTGCTGGATCTTTTGCTGTTTGTAGTGGACATTAATGATTTAGATATGAATGCAGAAGGTATTTTCAGTAAGTTCGCAGATGACACGAAAACTGGTGAAGTGGTAAATTGCGAGGACGGAAGCCGGAGGCTGCAGAACGAAATAGACGGGTTGGTCAGATGGGCAGAACACTGGCAAATGGTATTCAACCATGAAAAGTGTGAGGTGATGCATTTTGGGAGGACAAACAAGGCAAGGGAATACACAATGAATAGAAGGATCCTAGGAAGGACAGAGGATCAGATGGACCTTGGTGTGCATGTACATAGATCCCCGAAGGCAGCAGGACAGGTAGAGAAGGTGGTTAAAAAGGCATATGGGTTACTTTCACTCTTTAGCAGAGGCATAGAATATAAGAGCAAGGAGGTTAAGATAGAGATGTACAATACGCTAGTTAGGCCACAGCTGGAATACAGTGTGCACTTGCGGTCGCCACACTATAGGAAGGATGTGATTGCATTGGAGAGGGTGCAGAGGAGATTCATCAGGGACGTTACCTGGGCAGGAGCGCTTCAGCTATGAAGAGAGACTGGAAAGGCTGGGGTTGTTTTCCTTAGAGTAGAGTATGCTGAGGGGGGACCTGATTGAGGTGTATAAAATTATGAGCGGCATAGATAGGGTAGATGGAAATAAACTTTTCCCCTTAATAGAGGGGTCAATAACCAGGGGGCAGAGTTTCAAGGTAAGGGGCAGGAGGTTAAGAGGGGTTTTGAGGGAAAAAAAAATCACCCAGAGGGTGGTTGGAATCTGGAAATCACTGCCTGAAAGGGTGGTAGAGGCAGGAACCCTCACAACATTCGAGAAGCATTTAGATGAGCACTTGAAACGCCATAGCATACAAGGCTACGGACCAGGTGCTGGAAAATGGGATTCGAATAGACAGGGCTTGATGGCCAGCGCGGACACGAAGGGCCGAAGGGCCTCTTTCTGTGCTGTATAACTCTATGATTCTATATCTCCCTCTACACTGATCAATCAAACAGTCCCAGGGCGAATACAACACGGTATACATCAGGGAGCGCAACGCTGGCAATGATTACCAGAGCCTGAGGCCCTTCAGACACACACACAATCTCTGGACCTTTTTCTGTTATCCACACCGACTCTCTCCATTTTTCAGTTATACACACAAAGTGTATCCAGCTTTCAGAAAGTATTTGAGCAGATGAGAGAAGGGAAACACATGGTGTCGCGGGTACTTTGAGCCTTCTGCGCCAGTGGGCATGGCTGGATACAGGTTCATCAAAGAATCATAGAAATTTAACGCACAGAACGAGGCCATTCGTTGCATCTTGTCCATGCCGGCCGACAAAGAGCTATCCACCCTAATCCCACTTTCCAGCACTTGGTCCGTAGCCTTGTAGGTTACGTCACTTCAACTTCATATCGAAGTATTTTTAAAAGTGTTGAGTGTCTCTGCCTCGACCACCCTTTCAGGTACTGAGTTCCAGACTCCACCACTCGCTGGGTTGAAAGAATTCTCCTCAAATCACCTGTAAACCACCGACCAATTACTTTAAATCTATGTCGCCTGTTTATTGACACTTCTGCTAAGGGAAATAGCTCTTTCGTATCAACTCTATCGAGGCCTCTCATAATATTTTACACCTCAATTGGGTCTCACATCAGCCTCCACTGTTCCAAAGAAAACAACCCCATCCTATCGAATTTTTCCTCATAGCTAAATATTCCCCAGCTTGGGCAAAATCCTCGTAAATCTCCTCTGCATCCCCGTCTAGTGCAATCACATCCTTCTTGTAATGAGGTGACCAGAACTGCGTGCAGTATTCTAGCTGCGGCCTAACTAGTATTTTAAACAGTTGAAGCATAACCTGCTGCTCTTATATTCTATGCCTCACCTAATAAAGGCAAGTATTCCGTATGCCTTCTTAACCACCTTATCGACCTTTCCTGCTACCTTCCGGGATCTGTGGACAAGCACTCCAAGGTCCCTCTGATCTTCTGCACTTCTCAGTGTCCTACCATTTATAGTGTATTCCCTTGCCTTGTTAGCCCTCCCCAAAAGTATTATCTCACACTTCTCCAGATTGAATTCCATTTGCCACTGTTCTGCCCACCTGACCAGTCCATTGATATGATATCGTCCTGCATTCTACAGCTTTCTTCTTTATTATCAACCACACGACTACATTTTGTATCATCTGCAAAATTCGTAATCATACTTCCTACATTCAAGTTCAAATCATTCATATATACGACAAAAAAGCAAAGGCCCAACACTGGACCCTGCAGAACCCCACTGGAAACAGTCTTCCATTCACAAAAACACACTTCTACCATTACCCTTGGTTTCCTACCTCTGAGCCAATTTTGGAACCAACTTGCCACTTTGCCTTGGATCCCTTGGGCTTTTACTTTCCTGACCAATCTACCATGCGGGACCTTATTAAAAGCCTTGCTAAAATCAATATAACCTGCATCAAATGCACTACCCTCATCGAACCTCCTTGTTACCTCCTCAAAAATGCAATCAATTTAATCGACACGACCTTCCCTTTACAAATCCATGCTGACTGTCCCTGATTAATCCGTGTACTTCAAAATTATGATTTATCCCGTTCTTTAGAATATTTCTCAAAATGTTCCCACCACAGAAGTTAGGCAGGCTGGCCTATAATTAATCGGACTTTCCTTTTCTCCCTTTTTGAACAACGGTAACACATCAGCAGTCCTCCAGTCCTCCGGCACCACACCTGTAACTAGACAGGATTGGAAAATGATTATCAGAGCCTTTGGTATTTCCTCCCTTACTTCTCTTAACAGTCTGGGATGCTTATAATTCGGGCCTCGAGATTTATCCACTTTCAAAGAGGCTAAATCCCTTAATAATTCCTCTTTCACTCTGTTTATTTCATCTAATATTTCACACTACTCCCCCCTGATTGCAATGTCTGCATCGTCCGTCTCTTTTGTGAAAACAGAAGCAAAGTATTCATTAAGAACCATATCCATGTCTTCCCTTCCACACACATGTTACCTTTATGGTCATTAATAGGCCCTACACTTACTTTAGTTATCCTCTTGCTCTTAATGTATTTATAAAACATCTTTGGATTTTCCTTGATTTTCCTTGCCAATATTGTTTCATGCCCTCTCTTTGCTTTTCTAATTTCCTATTGAACGTCACCGCTGCTCTTTCTATTCTCCTCTCGGCTTTCTGCAGTGTTGAGTCCTCGAGATCTGTCATCATCTTCACTTTTTTATCTTTATCCTACCCTTTAGGCACATGACATCCAGGGAGCTCTAGATTTGTTAGTCCCACCCTTTTTCTTTAAGGGATCATACTTGCTCTGAACCCGCACTATCTCCTCCTTGAATGCCTCCCACTGCTCTGACACTGGTTTACCTTCAGATTTCTGTCTCCAGTCCAGCTTGGCTAAATCACCTCTCAGCTTAGTAAAATTAGCTTCTCCCCAATTGAGAACATTAATTCCTGGTCTGTCCTTGTCCTTTTCATAAACTGCCCTAAGTCTAACTGAGTTATGATCACTACCAGCAACATGCACTCCCACTGATACCCTTTCCACCTGTCCAGCTTCATTCCCTAAAACTAGATCCAAAACCGCACCCTCTCTTGTTGGGCTTGCTACGTACTGGCTACAAAATGATCTCCTGAATTAATTTTAAGAATTCTGCTCCCTCTATAACTTTCAAACTAATTTTATAGCAGTTATTATTAGGGGAGTTGAAATCCCCTCCTGTTGCTGTCCTATTTCTGCACGTCTCAGAAATTTTCTCACATATTTGCTCTTCTAACTCCCTCTGACCAGCAATGCGATTGCCTCTTTTTTGTATATCAGTTCAACCCATGTGGCCGCATTTGATAATCGTTCTAAGATATCGTACATCCTCACAGCTGTAATTGATTCTTTAATCAATATTGCGACCCGGCCTCTTTTTAATCCCCCCATCTATCTCGTCTGAATCCCTGTAACCAGGAATGTTGAGTTGCCATTCCTGTCCTTCTTTCAGCCATGTCTCATTAACAGCTATAATATCATACTCTCACGTGTCTGTATGTGCGCTCAGATCATCTGCTTTAATCCCCAGACTCCTTGCTTTGACAAATATGGCATTTAGCACTGCCAAACTTATTTGTTGTACATTTAATAGTCTTTTTTTCCTCTGCCCTCCAACCTCGCTTACTAATTTCCAGGTTTGCTTCTTGCCAATCTGAAAATACTCTCAGATTCCCACCCCCCTGCCAAGCTAGGTTAAACCCTCCCCTACAGCATCAGCAACACCCAATCACTGCCCCCCCCCCACCCCGACCCCGCGAGGACATTGATCCAAGTTTGTTGAGGTGCAACCCTCCAGTTTTTTGCGCTATCAGCGAGTTGTCTCTGTTTATATTACACTAGAACCTGTCTCTGTTTATATTAAACTAGACCCTGTCTCTGCTAATATTACACTAGACCCTGTCTCTGATTATATTACACTAGACCCTGTCTCTGTTTATATTACACTAGACACTGTCTCTGTTTATATTAAACTAGACCCTGTCTCTGCTAAAATTACACTAGACCCTGTCTCTGATTATATTACACTAGACCCTGTCTCTGTTTAAATTACACTAGACACTGTCTCTGTTTGTATTACACTAGATCCGGTCTCTGTTTATATTGCACTAGACACTGTCTGCGTTTATATTACACTAGACCCTGTCTTTGTTTACTTTACAATAGACTCTGTCTCTGTTTATATTACCCTAGGCGCTGTCTCTGTTTATATTACAATCTGCCCTATTGCTGTTATTATTAAACTAGACCCTGTCTCTGTTTATATTACACTAGACCCTGTCTTTGTTTACTTTACACTGGACTCTGTCTCTGTTTATATTACCCTGGGCGCTGTCTCTGTTTATATTACAATCTGCCCTATTGCTGTTATCATTAAACTAGACCCTGTCAATGTTTATATTACACTAGACCATGTCTCTGCTTATATTACACTAGATCCTGTCTCTGTTTAAATTACAATAGGCCCTATCGCTGTTTATTTTGCACTAGTCCCTGTCTCTATTTATAATACACTAGACCCCGTCTCTGTTTATATTACACTAGGCCCTGTCACTATTTATTTTACACTAGACCCTGTCTCTGTTTATATTGCACCAGACCTGTCTCTGTTTATATTACACTAGACCATGTCTCTGTTTATATTACACAAATCCCTGTCTCTGTTTATATTACACTAGACCGCGTCTCTGTTTATATTACACTAGGTCTGTCTCTCTTTATATTACACAAGACCCTGTCTATGTTTATTTTACCATAGATCCTGTCTCTGTTTATATTATATTAGGCCCTATCTCAGTTGTTAATATACCAGACAATATCTCTATTTCTATTACACTAAACTCTGCCTCTGTTTATATTACACTCTGCATTGTCTGTTTATGTTACACTAGGCACTGTCTCGTTTGTTATTGCACCAGACAAGGTCAGTTTCTATTGCATTCGACCTTTTAGCTGATATTGATGCACTAGACCATACTGCTCTTTAAGTTACACGATACCCTTTCTCAGGTAATACTGCCATGCCTCTGTTTAATCACATCATGGCTGATCGTTATATAGAAACATAGAGACATAGAAACTAGGAGCAGGAGTAGGCCATTCAGCCCGTCGAGCCCGCTCCACCATTCAATACGATCATGGCTGATCATCCAAATCCAGTACCCTATCCCTGCTTTCTCACACAGAATCCCCATCGAGCTATATATTAACCCTATCAAACCACCTTTGTTTTGTTACCCTTAATATCCTTTCCTAACTAAAATCTACCAATCAATCTCTGGCAGCAATCAGAAATTAATGCCCCTGCCTTTCCAAGCTGTGTCTTTCTGAAGGAATTTGATAAATCTGATAGTGAGATACAGATGTAACTGACAGGAGTGTCGGTGACCAGAGGACACAGGTTTCATATATTTAGCTAAAAATCAGAGGGAGAAGAGGAGAATTTTTAGAACAGCAAGTTGTTTTGATCTGGAATGCACTGCCTGAAAGGCTGCTGGAAGCAGAGTCAACATAAACTATCAAAAGGGACTTGGAAATATGTTGTAAAGGAAGCATTTGCAGGCCGTTGGAGAAAGAGCAGGAGAGTGGAACTAATTGGATATCTCCTTCAAAGAGCGGACACAGGCGCAATGTGCCGAATGTTCCTTCTGTGCAATAAGATTGCACGATTCTATCTATTTAAATTACACGAATCACAACTTTTCTAATTGTACTCTTGAAGTTGATATTTGTGATATTAGTATACGGACGCTTAATGACAACGATATTATCCAAAATTATTTTAAAATAGTGGATATCAAATTTCACCTGAGTCCATGAGATATTTTAGTGGCAGCTTGGCTAAAGTGACATGATTCTGGTTTCAGAATCAGTAGATTGTGGATTCCACCTCAACCTCAGAGCACATTAACTAGGCGTCTAATCATAGAATCATAGAATCATAGACATTTAAAGCACGGAAGGAGGCAATTTCGGCCCATCCTATCCGCGCCGGCCAACAAAGATATATCCATCCTAATCCCACTTTCTAGCTCTTGGTCCGTAGCACTGCAGGTTACAGCATCCCAAGTGCACATCCAAGTACTTTTTAAATGTGGTTAGGGTTTCTGCCTCTACCACCCTTTCAGGCAGTGCGTTCCAGACCCCCACAATCCTCCGGGTGACGAAATTTCCCCTCAAATCACATCTAAACCTTCCACCAATTAGTTAAATCTGTTCCCCCTAGTTTTTGACCCCTCTGCTAAGGGAAATATGTCCTTTCTATCCACTTTATCTAGACCCCTCATCATTTTATACACCTCAATAATGTCTCCCCTCAGCCTCCTCTGTTCCAAGGAAAACAGGACCAGCCAATCCAGTCTTTCCTCTTAGCTAAGATTCTCTACTCCCGGCAACATCCTTGTAAATCTCCTCTGTAACCTCTCCACTGCTATCACATATTTGCGGTGATGTGTTGATCAGAACTGCACGCAGTACTCTAGCTGAGGCCCAACTATTGTTTTATACAGTCGAAGCATAACCCCCCTGCTCTTGTATTCTATGCCACGGCTAATAAAGGCAAACATTCCGTATGCCTTCTTAACCTTCTTATCTACCTGGCCTGCTAGCTTCAGGGACCTGTGGACATGCACTGCAAGGTCCCTTTGTTCCTCTACACTACTCAGTGTCCTACCATTCAATGTGTATTGCCTTTCGTTATTAGCCCTCTCCAAATGCATTACCTCACACTTCTCCGGATTGAATTCCATTTGCCACTGTTCTGCCCATCTGACCAATTTATTGAAATCTTCCTGCAGTCTACAGCTTCCTTCTTCAGTATCAACCACACAGCTGATTTTAGTATCATCTGCAAACTTCTTAATCATACCCCCTATATTCAAGTCTAGATCATTGATATATACCACAAAAAGCAAGGGACCTAGCACTGAACCCTTCAGAACCCCACTGGAAACAGCCTTCCAGTCACAGAAACACCCATCAATCATTTCCCTCTGCTTCCTGCCACCGAGCCAGTTATGAATCCAGCTTGACACTTTGCCCTGGATCCCATGGGCATTTAAATTCGTGACCAGTCTGCCATGTGGCACATTATCAAAAGCCTTGCTAAAATCCGTATACACGACATCAAATGAACTACACTCATCGAACATCCTTGTTACCTGCTCAAAAATGCAATCAAGTTTGTCAGACACGAACTTCCCTTAACAAATCCGTGCTGATTATCCTTGATTAATGCGTGTCTTTCTAAATGAAGATTTATCCTCCCCTTCAGAATTCTTTCCAATAATGTACCCACCACCGAGGTTAGGCTGACTGGACTGTAATTACTCGGTCTTTGCTTTCCCCCCCCCCTTTTTAAACCACGTTAGCAGCTGTCCAGTTGTCCGCACCACACCTGAAGCCAGAGAGAATTGGAAAATGATGGTCAGGGCCTCTGCTATTTCCACTTTTGCCCTGCTTAACAGCCTTGGATACATTTTATCCGGGCCTGGGGATTTATCCACTTTTAAAGCAGCTAGACACTTAATACCTCCTCTCTCTCTTTGATTATTTCATCGAATATTTCACACTCCTCCTCTCTGATAGCAATGCCTGCTTCGCCCCTCTCCTTTGTGAAAATAGACGCAAAGTATTCATTCAAAACCCTACCGACGTCTCGCGCCTCCACACACAGATGACCCTCATGATCTCCAATGGGCCCTACATTTTCTTTAGTTATCCACTTACCTTTAATATATTTATAAAACATCTTTGGCTTTTCCTCGGTTTTACTTGCCAAGAATTTTCCATGCTCTCTCTTTGCTTTCCTAATATCCTTTTTAATTGCACCCCTGCACTTTCTGTACCCCTCTAAAGATTCTACCGTATTTAGCCCTTGGTATCTGTCATACGCCCCCCTTTCGTTTTTCATCCTACCCTGTATGTCCCTAGACATCCAGGTGTCTCTAGATATGTTGCTCCGACCTTTTTTCTTTAAGGGCACATATTTGGTATGACCTCCGGATCTCCTCCTTGAATGCCTCTCACTGCTCTGACACTGATTTACCTTCAAGTAGCTGTTTCCAGTCCACTGTGGCTATATCCTCTCTGAGCTTAGCAAAACTTGCTTTTGCCCTGTTTCGAATTTTTATTCCTGCTCTATCGATGTACTTTTCCATAACTACCTTAAATCTAACTGAATTATGGCCACTAGCACCAAAAATCCTCCCCTACTGATACGCCTTCTACCTGCCCAGCTTCATTCCCTAAAACTCAGTCCAGAACCACCCCATCCCTTGTTGGTGCAATACTGAAAAGGCAGTATCTTTGAGGTGATATCAGGAATCAATTATTTCTCCCAACACACCTTTTCTATTGAACTGGACATTAAAGCTCCCATGGACCCACACTGTGTCCTGTTATACATTCCTCCCTTCAACCAATTTCAACAGAAACAGATTAACAGGAATACCAGCCATTTTTCACTTTTCCTACGTTTTGTGTGCAAAATCGGCCGCGTTAATCTGCAACTTGGTGCACTTTAATCCTTTGGGACCTTCCGGAGATGGTGATGAGTTGACACATCAAATAAAGGTGTTTCTTGATACGTTTATATCATAAACAGTAACTGGCATCACAATTTTCACAATATCAGCAATTGCAATATTTGGCTCTAGTGTAATGGCAACCTTCGGCCACAAGGTGGTAGTGCAAACTTCATTGTTTATATTAGACTGAACCTTGTCTCAGTTATTACTGCATTCGACCTTATCTCTTTTTATATTACAGTAGGCCTCGTCTCTGTTTATATTACACTAAACCTTGTCTCTGTTTATATTACATCAGACCCTGTGCCAGTTATTACTGCATTAGAGTCTGTCTCTGTTTACATTCCACTAAATTCTGTCATTCTTTATATTAGACTAGAACCTGTCTCTGTTATTATTGCATTACGCCGTGTCACTGTTTATATTACCCTATTCCCTGTCTCTTTTAATATTGCAAAAGACCCTGTCTCTGTTTATATAGCACTAGAACGTGTCTCTGTTAATATTAAACTATGCCCTGTATCTGTTTATATTACAGTAGATCCTGTCACTGTTTGTAGTACACTAGGCCCTGTCTCTGTTTATATTAAACTAAACCCTGTCTCAGTTTATATTACACTAGAACCCGTCTCTGTTTAGGTTACACTAGACACTGTCTCTGTTTATATTACACTGGACCCTGTCTCTGTTTATATTACATTAGATGAGGGTGGTGCGTTTGATTCAGTGTATATTGATTTTAGCAAGACTTTTGATAAGGTTCCATATGGCAGACTGATCACAAAGTTAAATGCCCATGGGATCCAAGGCAAAGTGTCAAGTTGGATTCAAAACTGGCTCGGATACAGGAAGCAGAGGGCAATGATTGGTAGATGTTTTTTGTGACTGGAAGGCTGTTTCCAGTGGAGTTCCGCACCACCCAGTACGAGGTCCCTTGCTTTTTGTGGTATATATCAATGATCTATACTTGAATATAGGGTGTATGTTTAAGAAGTTTGCAGATGATACTAAAATCGGCTGTGTATTTGATACTGAAGAACGATGCTGTTGAATGCAGGAATATTTCAATAAAGTGTTCAGGTGGGCAGAACAGTGGCAAATGGAATTCAATCCGTAGAAGTGTTAGGTAATGATTTTAGGGAGGGCTAACAAGGAAGGGGAATACATATTAAATGGTAGGACCATGAGTAGTTTCGAGGAACAAAGGGAACTTGAAGTGCATGTCCACTCATCCCTGAAGGTAGCAGGCCAGCTAGATAAGGTGGTTAAGAAGGCATACGGAATGCTTCTCTTTATTAGCCGTGGCATAGAATACAAGTCATGATGCGGAGATGCCGGTGTTGGACTGGGGTGGACAAAATTGAGAGGTCGCACAACACCAGGTTATAGTCCAACAGTTTTATTTGAAATCACAAGCTTTCGGAGCTATCGATTGCTCCTTCCTCAGGTGAAGTGCACTTCACCTGAGGAAGGAGCAATCGATAGCTCCGAAAGCTTGTGATTTCAAATAAAACTGTTGGACTATAACCTGGTGTTGTGCGACCTCTCAATAGAATACAAGAGCAGGGGGGTTATGCTTCAACTGTATAAAATACTAGTTAGTCCTCAGCTAGAGTTCTGCGTGCAGTTCTGGTCTCCACATTACAGGAAATATGTGATTGCACTAGAAAGGGTACAGAGGAGATTTACAAGGATGTTGCCTGGTGTAGAGAACCTTAGCTCTGAGGAAAGACTGGATAGGCTGGGTCTATTTTCCTTGGAACAGAGGAGGCTGAGGGGAGACCTTATTGAGATGTATAAGATTATGAGGTGCCGAGATAAAGTGGATAGAATGGACCTATTTACCTTAGCAGAGTGCTCAAAAACCAAGGGGCACAGATTTAAAGCAATTGGTGGAAGGTTTGGAGTGGATTTGAGTGGAAATGTCTTCACGCAGAGGTTTGTGGGGGTCTGGAACTCACTGCCTAAAAGGGTGGTAGAGGCAAAAACCGAACCACATTTCAAAAGTATTTGGACGTGCACTTGGGATGCTCTGATCTGCAGGGCTACGGAACAAGAGCTGGGAAGTGGGATTAGACTGGATTGCTCTTTGTTGGCCGGCACAGACACGATAGGCCGAAATGGCCTTCTTCCGTGCTGTAACTTTCTATGATTCTGACAGCACTGTGGGAGAACCTTCACCACAGGGACTGCAGCGGTTCAAGAAGGCGGCTCATCAGCACGTTTTCAATGGCATTTAGCGATGGGCGATAAATGCTGGCCTTGCCAGCGACGCCCATATAACATGAACGGACAGCGCGCAACAATCGCCAGGCAGGAATGTTACCTGCCAGTCGCGGAACACTTCAGTAGTTCAGGACATTCAGCCTCGGATCTGCGGGTAAGCTATATCCAAGGCGGCCTTCGAGACACACGACAACGTTAAATCATCGAGCAGAAACTGATAGCCAAGTTCTGCACCCATGAGGATGGCCTCAACCGAGATATTGGTTACATGTCACGCTGCATGACATAGAGTCATCCAGCCTCGAGACGTCGTTGTCTTGTTCACAGATGTGATTTCCAGTTTTGAAAAAACGTAAAAATCTTAACTGCAGACTGCTGCATTTGACACGTTGGAACCACTGTGACCACACCTCATTGTCTTAGCTGTATTTTGCTGTGTCTTTGATGTAATGCCTTCCTGACCGATATATCTCTGCCGAGCTGTGATGGAGGGAAGTCAGAAACACATTGTTCTCTGTATATATATGCTTAGCTGATTTGTATTCCCTCACATTACCTGACGAAGGAGCAGCGCTCCGAAGGCTCGTGATTTCAAATAAAACTGTTGGGCTTTTACCTGGTGTTGTGCGACTTCTCATTTTTAAAATACATTAGACCATGTATCTGTTTATATTAGACTAGGCCCTGCCTTTGTTTATATTACACTAGACCCTGTCTCTTTTTATATTAAACTAGACCCTATCTCAGTTTATATTACACTAGACCCAGTCTCTGTTTATATTACAATAGGCCCGGTCTCTGTTTATATTACAATATGCCCTGTCCCTGTTTATTTTACACTAGACCCTGACTCTGTTTAATTACACTGGACCCTATCTCTGCTTGTATTATACTAGGGCTTGTTTGTGTTTATATTACACGGGAACTTTTCTCTGTTTCCTTTACACTGGACCCTGACTCTGTTTAAATTACACTCGACCCTATCTATTTTTATATTACTCTAGGTACTGTCTCTGTTTATATTACATGAGACCCTGTCTCAGTTCATATTGCACAAGACGACGTATCTGTTTATATTGCACTAGGCCCTGTCCAGTTATTATTGTAATAGACCCTGTCTCAGTTTTCTTACACTACACCATGTCTCTGCTAATTTTACACAAGAACATATCTCTGTTTATTTTACACTAGATCCTGTATCTTTTTGTATTTCACTGGGCACTGTCTCTGTTTATAATACACTAGATCAGGACTCTGTTTATATTGCACTAGCCCTCTGTCTTTTTATATTACACTAGACCTTGTCTCTCTATTATATTTCTTTCGACCCTGTCTCTGTTTATATTACACTAGACCCTATCTCTGCTTATATTATGATGGACCTTGTCTCTGTTGATATTTCACTAGACCCTGTCTCTGTGTATATTACACTAGACCCTATCATTGTTTATAATACACTAGAGCCTGTCACTCTTTATATTACACTAGACCCTGTCTCTGTTTATATTACACTAGACCATGTCTCTGTTTATATTACACTGCACCTGTATCTGTTTATGTTACATTAGGCCCTGTCCCTGTTTATTTTACACTACGCCCTGTCTCTGTTTTTATTACACTAGACCCTGTTTCTCTTTATATTACACTGGACCCAGTCTCAATTCTTAATCCACTAGACACTACCTTTGTTTATATTAGAATAGACCCGGTCTCTCTTTGTATTTTATTCGACCCTGTCTCTGTTTATAATACACTAGATCCTATCTCTGTTTATATTATAATATATCCCGTCGCTGTTCATATTACACTAGACCCTATCTCTGTTTATTTTACAGTATACACTGTCACTTTTTATATTACACTAGACTCTGTCTCTGTTTATATTACACTAGACCCTGTCTCTTTTCATATTTGACTTGACTCTGTCCATGTTTATATTACACTAGACCATGACTGAACTATATTTCACGAGGCCATCTCTCTGTTCATATTGCGCTAGACCTTGTCGTATTTAATACTGCATTAGGCAATGCCTCTATTTATACAGCAGTAGGCCTTGACTCAGTAATTGTTGCACTGGAAAATGTATCTGTTAATATTACACTAGACCCTGTCTCTGTTTATATTACATTAGACCCTGTCTCAGTTTATATTACACTAGATCATGTCTCAGTTTATGTTACACACGATCACGTCTCTGTGTATATTACAGAAGACCATGTCTCTGTTTATGTTATACTAGACCCTGTCTCAGTATTTGCTGAACTAGACCTTGGTTCTGTTTTTATCACACTAGACCCTGTCTCCGATTATATTACACTAGACACTGTCTCTGTTTATATTACACAAGATCATGTCTCTCTTTATATTATACTAGACCCTGTCTCTGTTTATATGACACTAGATCCTGTCACAGTTTAGTGTAGAAAAAAGTGAAAGGCAGAGTATTTCTTAAATGGTGATAGACTGGTGAATGCAGCTTCTCCAAGGGACCTGGGTGTCCTTAGACATGAGTCACTGAAAGTGAATGTGCAGATGCAGCAAGCCATTCGGTAGGCAAATGCTATACTGGCCTTCATTACAAGAGGATTTGACTACAGGAATAACGAAGTCTTACTCCAATTATATAGGGCATTGGTGAGGCCACACCTGGAGTACTATGTACAATTTTGTTCTCCTTACCTAAGGAAGGATATACTTGCCATAGAGGGAGTGCAAGGAAGGTTCAAGAGATTGATTCCTGGGATAGAGAGACTGTCGTATGAGAAGAGATTTAGTAGACTAGGACATTATGCTCTTGAAGTAAGACAAATGAAAAATGATCTCATTGAAGCATACAACATTATTACAGGGCTTGATAGGTTGGATACTGGGAGAATGTTTCCCTTGACTGGAGAGTCCAGAACCAGGGGCCACAGCCTCAAGATAAAGGGTAGGCCACTCAGGACTGAGATGAGAAAAAAAATCACACAGACGGTGGTGAATCTTTGGAATTCTCTACCACTGCTGGCTTTGGAGGCTCAGTCATTGGGTATATTGAAAACAGAAATCGATAGATTTCTGACCATTAAAGGCATAAAGGGATATGGCGATAGGGCTGTTGAATGGTGGTGAGGCAGAAGATCATCCATTATCTCATTGAATGGCGGAGCAGGCTCGAAGGGCCGAATTGCCCACTCCTGCTCCTATTTCTTACTTTCTAATGTTAAACTATTCCTTTTCTCTCCTTATATTACACTCGAACCTCTCTCAGCTAAGACAGCACTAGACCCTTTCTCTCTTTATATTACACGAGAACCTCTCTCAGCTAATGCAGCACTAGACCCTTTCTCTCTTTATATTACTGGAGAACCTCTCTCAGCTAATGCAGCACTAGAACCTTTCTCTCTTTATATTACACTCGAACCTCTCTCAGCTAATGCAGCACTAGGCCCTGTCTCTGTTTATGTTACACTAGAACCTCTCTCGGCTAATGCAGCACTAGACGCTGTCTCTGTTTATGTTACACTTGTGCCTGTCTCAGGTATTGCTGCACTAGACCCTGTCCCTGTTAGCTAGAGAGATAGATGATAAATGGAGGGATAGATGGATATTGATTCAAGTAAAACAATATATTTCCGTGTGCGGAAAGATGCAATCAGTTTTTACTTATATGAATACGTTTATATTTGTCAGTAACTATCAGAAGCTGTGTGCAATGTCTAATTGATGTGGGATTAAGTGGGTAATATCTGTGTTGAAATGACGGGGTGAACCTTGTAACAATCCCCCAGAGATGAGCTGGGATTGAGGGACAGGACTGAAGGTGAGCAATAGAGCCCTGCACTTTTCACGAATTAGTGACAAACTCTGTGTGTTAAAGTTTACTAATTTACACTTGTGTTGTGCTGTGCCGATTGCAGCCAGTTTGTGAATGTTAAGGATTGTTTTTGCTGCAATATTTTCTATTGAGCTTTGGCGGGACCCACTGATTGTGTGAGACAGAGCCTGGAAACGTGACCTCACAGCACCGCCGGGTCGGTGGACGCAGGGTCCTAATGCCCACCAATGTTATATACCAAGCGGGTTCAGAAGCATAAATGAAAAGAGCCTCAAAAATTATTTGCTGTGTGTGTGAATGTGTGTGTGTGTATGTGTGTGTGTGTGTGTGTGTGTGTGTGTGGGTGTGTGTGTGTACAAAACCTCATTTTTAATGTTTGCAAGTGCATTCTACAAAGATAAATGATTATCTTCTGCCATTATTTATCAGCATTTTATTTCCTTTATTCAAAATGCAATTGCAGATCATTTATTATCTTTTTGATTTATTGATAACCCATTGTCTTGTCCGCTCTAGTTTAGAAAGCGATATCACACTGGACATTCCTTTACCAAGGTGAGTCTGTCTGTCCGCAGTATTCAGTGGGAAAGGGGATTAAATCACTCCGAGGATAATGAGCAGCCACCCACAAGCCCCCGCGCATTATTGTCCAGCGATCACTTCACCATCACACAGAAGCTCCCGATATCAACCTCCAATATGTGAGGATTGTTGCAAGTGATGGTAAAAATGAAACTGCACCTGTACCTGACGTGAGGTTCATAAATCTGTAAATGCATGAGTTATAGTTTCCCTCGTTTGGAAAGGAATGCAACATTTGCAACTCTACAGAGAATTTGCACTATTTCTGTGTCGACAGTATTATTTTTTTATCGATACCTTCTCTGCTTCCTCTCAAACCTCTTCCAACATTTTTAGGAATGGTCTATTGCAGTAAAACTGTGGCTGGACCCAGAGCAATGCAAACACAGACAGGAAATAGTGTAATATAAACAGAGAGAGGACCTAGTGTAATGTAAACAGGGACATGGTCTAGTGTAATATAAACAGAGAGAGGGACTAGTGAAATATAAAGAGAGAGAGGACCTAGTGCAATATACACAGCGACAGGTTCTAGTGTAATATAAACAGAGACAGGGACCAGTGTAATATAAACAGAGAGAGGCTCTAGTGTAAAATAACCAGATACAGGGTCAAGTGCAATATAAACAGTAACATGATCTAGTGTAATATGAAGAGAGACATGTTCTGTGTAATACACACAGAGACAAGGCCGAGAGTAATATCAACAGAGATAGGGCCTAGAGTAATATAAAAAGAGACAGAGACTAGTGCAATATAAACAGAGAGAGGATGTAGTGTAATATGAACAGGGACAAGGTCTAGTGTAATATAAACAGAGAGAGGATCTAGTGTAATATAAACAGGCACATGGTCTCCTGTAATATAAACAGAGAGAGGACCTAGTGTAATATAAACAGGGACAGGGTCTAGTGTAATATGAACAGAGCCAGGGTCTAGTGTAATGTAAACAGAGACATGATCTACTGTAATATAAACAGAGACAGGGTCAAGTGTAATATAAACAGTAACAGGATCTAGTTTAATATAAAGAGAGACAGGTTCTGTGTAATAAACACAGAGACAGGGCACAGAGTAATATAAACACAGGCAGGGCCTAGTGTAATATAAACAGAGACAGAGACCAGTGTAATATAAAGAGAGAGAGGAACTAGTGTAATATAAACAGGGACATGGTCGAGTGTAATATGAACAGAGACAGGGTCTAGTGTAATGTAAACAGAGACATGATCTACTGTAATTAACACAGAGACAGTGTCAAGTGCAATATAAACAGAAACAGGATCTAGTGAAATATAAAGAGAGACAGGGTCTAGTGTAATACACACAGTTACAGGGTGTAGTGTAATATAAACAGAGATAGGGTCAAGTGTTTTATAGACAGAGACACGGCCTAGCGTAATACAAACAGAGACAGGGTCTAGTGTAATATAAACAGAGACAGGGTCTAGTGTAATATAAAAAAGTGACAGTGTCTGGTGTAGTGTAAAAAGTGACAGGGTCTAGTGCAATATAAACATAGACAGGGTCTAGTGTAATACAAACAGAGACATGATCAGATGCAGTAATAATTTAGCTATAAGAAACAAGTTTTGATGCTCTAATAACTGAAAGAGGGGATAGTGTAACACTAACAGAAGCCGGGTCTACTTTAACAATCTCAGAAAAAAACTCTATTGAATACAACAGAGACAAGCCTTAGAGTTATAATAATCGAGTCATGCACTAGAACTGAATTATCGGGCTGGTTATTTTCTGATAGCAGCCGAGGCAGCATACAGTGTAACAATTACAGAGGCAGAGTCTCACACAATATGAAATACGAACATAACAACATAAGAAATAGGAGCAAGAATAGGCCATTCGGCCCGTCAAGCCTGCTGCGCCATTCAACTAGATCATGGCTGAACTTCTACCTCAACTCTACTTTCCTGCATTATCCTCATATCCCTTGATTCCATTAATAGCCAAAAATCGATCGATCTCTGCCTTAAATATACTCAACGACTGAGCATCCACAGCCCGCTGGGGTAGAGAATTCCAAAGATGCATCACCGTCTGAGTGAAGAAATTGCTCCTCATCTCATTCATAAATGGCCGACCCCTTATTCTGAGATTGTGACCTCTGGTTCGAGACTCCCCAGCCAGAGTAAACATCCTCCCTGCATCTACCCTGTCAAGTCATGTAAGAATTCTGCATGTTTCAATGCGATCACCTGTAATTCTTCTAAACTCGAGAGAATAAAGGCTTAGTCTACTCAATCTCCCCTCATCGGACAATCTTCTCATCCCAGGAAACTTCGTTACAATTCCTCTATGGGAAATATATCCTTCCTTAGGTAAGGAGAACAAAACTAAACACAATACTCCAGGTGTGGTCTCACCAGGGCCCAACATAATTGCAGTAAGAATTCTTTACTCTTAGACTCAATTCCTCTTCTAAAAAAGGCCAACATACCATTTGCTTTCCTAATTGCTTGCTGTACCTGAATAATAACTTTCAGTGAGTCGTGTACAAGGACAACCAGGTCCCTCTGAACAACATTTCCCAATGCCTCACCATTTTATACTATACTCTGCTTTTCTATTTTTCCTACCAAATTGGATAACTTCACATTTTTCCACATTATATTCCATTTGCCATGTTCTGGCCCAATCACTTAGACTCTCTAAATCCCCTTGAAGCCTCTTTGCATCCTCCTCGGAACTTACATTCGCACTTAGCTTCGTATCATCAGCAAACCTGGATAATTTATAATTGGTCCCCTCTTCCAAATCATTGATGTAGATTGTAATTACCTGAGGCACAAGCACTGGTCCTTGCGGCACCCCACTAGTTACAGCCTGCAAACCCGAAAATAACTCGTTTGTTCCTGCTCTCTGTTTGGTGTCCGTTAACCAATCCTCAATCCATGCTAGTCTATTAACCCCATTCTCCTGGGCGCTAATTTTGTTCAAAGCTTCTTGTGTATAGAATGCCTTATAGAATGCCTTCTCAAAATCCAAATACACCACATCCACTGATCTCCCCTTATCTATTCTGCTAGTTACAAGCACAAAAAAATAACCGGGAGGGGTGTGTAGTTTTACATGAGTGATATGGAAACTTGTTTAAGATTAACATAGGGAAGTCATAACAACAGAAGCGAGGTGTAGTGCAAATATAAAGGGGCGGGAGGGGACCGAAAGCTGAAAGTTCCCGTGAGCCCTTTTGAGGCCCTAAATAAGGCCACGAACCTTTACCAGGTGACAGGAGATGGATCCTGAGATAGGATTACTGCCCGGGCGTGAAGTTGAAAATTACTCGCTGGGTCTTTAGTGTAACCGCAACAAAGGGAGGGACTTGTGTCAAATTATTCTGTGCATAACCTTGTCCAGAAGGGACAGAAGCTCTACTGTGAGAAAATACTGGTTTATTTTGCCCACTATTTTCATACTAAAGCAAGGAAGTTATTGATAAATCTTTATAACTCACAGGTGAGGCCCCAGCTGCAGTACACTGTCCAACTTTGTATTCTACACTTTTATTTATGATATCCAGAATGACTGAGAAAGAGAGAAATAAAGAGAGAAATAAACTTTAAAAGAGGAGAGACAAGGTGGTGAGGGATAAAAGCTGAAAATTACAGAATTAAACTGCACAGGAGGAGGCCATTCAGCCCATCATGCCTGTGCCGGCTCTTTGAAAGATCTCTCCAATTAGTTCCACTCCCTGCTCTTTCCCCAAGCCCTGTAACTTGTTTATCAATAAAGTATGTATTCAGTTCTCTTGTGAAAGTTATTATAAAATCTGCTTCCAAAACGCTCTAAGTCAGTGCATTCCAGATCAGAACAACTGGCTGCCGAAAGAAAAATGTCCTCATATAAACTGAAAGGGACAAACTACCAGCTCCCGGCTTCAGAGAGCAGGGGGAGCTCAGTGACTGATCCACAGAAACCGCCAGTCATGTCCGGGAATAGAGACCCTAAACACAAACAACAGGCTCAATTACAAATGTCACCGCAATGTGCTCTGTGTGGCTCTGCACCGACTCTGGGGCCAGATATAGGCCGCCTTGCCAGATGTTTCCACCAGATTGTTACCCCGGGATTTATTTTCTACTCAGAAGTGAGATGTGCGATTTGGAGCCGGCAGCGAGAAAGAGGAAGTTGTGTTGCCTGAGACTGAAATCGCAGGCGTCAGTCTGATGTAATCATCATGAACAGGCTTCCTGTCAGTGGGGGCGGCCTCACTCTGACAGCACCAGGAACCGCAACACAGATTGTTCCTCATCTCAACATTACTGTCACCCCCATTCTCATTTTAAGGAATATTTGGTTTTAACACATCCACAAAAGAGGGAGATGAACAGAGGGATTCTCACTGGGTGAAATTAGGGGAAGTAAAAAAAAAACATTTCACTCAAAGAGGGTTATAACAAAATAGAAGGCTTTAAGTGAGTTCGGTGCTGTCTGAGAGTTTGAGACAGAGAGACAGGAGAGAGGTTAAGTGAGTTCGGTGCTGTCTGAGACAGAGAGAGAGAGGAGAGAGGAGAAAGCTTAAGTGAGTTAGGTGCTGTCTGAGACTGAGAGAGAGAGGAGAAAGGTTAAGTGAGTTCGGTGCAGTCTGAAACAGTGACAGAGAGAGAGGAGAAAGGTTAAGTGAGTTTGGTGCTGTCTGAGACAGTGACAGAGAGAGAGGAGAAAGGTTAAGTGAGTTCGGTGCTGTCTGAGACAGAGACAGAGAGAGAGGAGGGAGATTAAGCGAGTTCGGTGATGTCTGATACACAGGCAGAGAGAGAGGAGAGAGGAGAAAGGTTTAGAGAGTTACGTGCTGTCAGAGAGAGAGAGACAGATAGAGAGAGTAGAGAGGTTTAGAGTGTTCGGAGCTGTCTGAGACAGAATGAGAGAGAGAGGAGAGAGGTTAAGTGAGTTCGGTGCTGTCTTATACAGAAACAGAGAGAGAGAGGAGAGAGGTTAAGTGAGTTCGGTGCTGTCAGAGAGAGAGACAGAGAGAGGGAGAGAGAGGTTTAATGATTTCGGTGCTGTCTGAGACAGAGAGGGAGAGAGGCGGGAGGTTGAGTAAGTTCGGTGCTGTCTGAGACAGAGACATAGAGAGAGGAGAGAGGTTAAGTGAGTTCGGTGCTGTCTGAGAAAGAGACATAGAGAGAGGAGAGAGGTTAAGTGAGTTCGGTGCTGTCTGAGACAGAGACAGAGAGAGGTAGGAGTTTAATTGTGTTCGGTGCTGTCTGAGACAGAGACAGAGAGAGGTAGGAGGTTAATTGAGTTCGGTGCTGTCTGAGACAGAGACAGAGAGAAGAGAAAGGTTAAGTGAGTTCGGTGCTGTCTGAGACAGAGACAGAGAGAGGAGAGAGGTTAAGTGAATTCGTTGCTGTCTGAGACAGAGATCAATGAATCTTTCAAGGGAACGGTGGAACAATATATTTGAGTCAATGATGATACCGAGCTATGCGGAGAGAGTGGAACACCTTAATTATCTTTGGTTTGTTTCAGCACAGATGCAGCACGGATTAAATGGGCCAAATGGCCTCTTTCTGTGCAAAGAACAACTAATGTTCTAAGGGACAATTTGAGGAAGGGAAGGGATTTATTCTGAAATCCCGAGTAACAACATTCTCTCAAACAGCGCAAACCAATTTACTTCACTCACCTGTGGATAACCGCACTTCCCCATTTATTAATTAGCAACATTTCCAATCCATTCAGTGTGTGAGGAGCACATTGATGTGAGCATGTTGTTTCACTCCATGGGCTGATATTTCTCCTTCTTAGACATGGAAATGCATAATCTGAGCATCATTCCAAAGAAATCTCATCATCAATAAGAAGGCTATAAGCAGCCAACATGTTTTTAGTAATGTTGGTTGAGCGATAAATATTGACCCGGACACAGGAGAGAACTCACCGGCACTTCTTGAAAATCATTCCTGGCAACTCTTACATCCACCTGAGAGGGCAGATATGGCCTTGGTTTAATGTTTCAACGGAAGGACTCACTCAGTACTGCATAGAGAGACAGGAAAATGTGCTGTAATAACTGAGACTGAGTCTGCTGTAAAATAAACAGTGAGTGGATATAATGTAATATAAACAAAGACAGGGCCTAGTGTAATATAAACAGAGACAGGGTCTAGTGTAATATAAACAGAGACAGGGTCTAGTGTAATATAAACAGCGACAGGGTCTAGTGTAATATAAACAGAGACAGGGTCGAGTGTAATATAAACAGAGACATGGTCTAGTGTAATATAAACAGAGACAGGGTCCAGTGTAATATAAACAGAGACAAGGTCTAGTGTAATATAAACAGAGACATGGTCGAGTGTAATATAAACAGAGACAGGGTCTAGTGTGATATAAAAAGAGACAGGGTCTGGTGTGATATAAACAGAGACAGGGTCGAGTGTAATATAAACAGAGACAGGGTCCAGTGTGATATAAAAAGAGACAGGGTCTAGTGTAATATAAACAGAGACAGGGTCGAGTGTAATATAAACTGTGACAGGGTCTAGTGTAATATAAACAGAGACAGAGTCTAGTTTAACATAAACAGAGACAGGGCCTAGTGTAATATAAACAGAGACAGGGCCTAGTTTAATATAAAAAGAGACAGGCTCTAGTGTAATATAAACAGAGACAGGGTCGAGTGCAACATAAATAGAGACAGGGTCGAGTGTAATATAAACAGAAACAGGCTCTAGTGTAATATAAACAGAGACAGGGTCTAGTGTAATATAAACAGAGACAGGGTCTATTATAATATACACAGACACTGGGTCCAGTGTAATATAAACAGAGACAGGGCCCAGTGTAATGTAAACAGATACAGGGCCCAGTGTAATAGAAAGAGAGCCAGGGCCCAGAGTAACATAAATAGAGCCAGGGTCTAGTGTAATATAAACAGACCCAGGGACCAGTGTAATATAAACAGAGCCAGGGACCAGTGTAATATAAACAGAGCCAGGGTCCAGTGTAATGTCAAGTGAGACAGGGCCCAGTGTATTATAAACAGAGACAGGGTCCAGTGTAATATAAACAGAGACAAGGTCTAGTGTAATATAAACAGAGCCAGGGCCCAGTGTAATATAAACAGAGGCAGTGTCTAGTGTAATTCAAACAGAGCCAGAGTGCAGTGTAATATAAACAGAGACAGGGCCTAGTGTAATATAAACAGTGACAGGCTCTAGTGTAATATAAACAGAGCCAGGGTCCAGTGTAAAATAAACAGAGACAGGGTCTAGTGTAATATAAACAGAGACAGAGTCTAGTGTAATATAAAGAGAGACAGGGTCTAGTGTAATATAAACGGAGACAGGGTCTAGTGTAATATAAACAGAGACAGGGTTCAGTGTAAAATGATCAGTGACAGGGTCAAGTGTCATATAAAAAGAGCCAGGACCCAGTGTAATATAAAGAGAGAGAGATGCTGGTCCAATATTAACTATTCAATCTGTGTCCTCTGGTGACTGACCCTTCGACCAGTGCAAACAGTTTCTCCCTAAATACTCGATTGAAATCGCTCATAATTTTGAACACCTCTATTAAATCTCCCTCCACCCTTCTCGGCTATAAGGAGAACAATCCCAGCTTCCAGCTGCTCTCATGGTGTTCCTCACACAGTGTAAAGCTCAGGTTAAGTGAACCGCTCTGCCTCGGGAACTTACAAATGTTCCTTTGCGGGGTCGCTGACACTTTTATTTGGACTCAGTGGAGATCCCGTGCACAGTTACAACAGAGTCGGAATAACATCCCAGGCAAGGAAAGAGAACGAACCCAGGAATTAAACGGATCGGTGTAAGACTGGGCTCAGGCCCTGAACTTTAGACACACTGAGCTAAATGAAAACTTTTTATTTTGCAAGCTGTGATATGTTAAAACCCTCGGCTCAGTGGGATCACTCTCGCCTCTGAGTCAGAAGGTCATAGGTTGAAACTCCACTCCAGAGACTTGAACACATAATCTGGGCTGACACTCCCAGTGCCTGTACTGAGGGGGTGCTGCACTGTCGGAGGTGCCGTCTTTCGGATGAGACCTTAAATCGAGGCCCTGTCTTCTCTCTCAGGAGGACATAAAAGATCGCATGACACTATTTTAAAGTAATCATTTTAAAGAGCTATTTTAAAGAGCAGTGGAGTTCACCCCGGTATCCAGGACAAATATTTATCCATCAACCAACTTCGCTAAAATACAGATTATCAGATCATTGTCCATGCTGTTTGTGGGAGCTCGCAGTGCACAATTAGACTGCCTTGTTTAGTACATTACAGACAGTGACAACATTTCAAAAGTACTTCATTGGCTGTGAAGTGCTTTGGGACATCCTGAGGTCGTGAAAGGCGCTGTATAGTTACAGGTTCTTTCTAAATGTCAACATTTAAAAATACAGGTTGCGATATGTTAAAAGCTCAGACATTAGTGCAATAGTGGGACACTCCTCTTTTCACTATTTTAACGTGCTTAGGTTAAATGGATTTAAGCTTCCGCTAAATGGACATCCAGTGAATTACCAGCCTGTTCACAGATGACCCATTGATGTTGTCAGCAGAATTTTCTGAACTGAATTTTAAATTTTAATATTTTCCCTTTGATATAAATCACATCTGTTCTTATTGAACAAAACTGAAACCGAAAGCAACGTTCGAGATATTTCTATCCATGCTGTACCAACTGTCAATATTCTTATAATAAACTCTTGTGAGTTGAAACTAGTCAATAAGTGACTTTGTTGACCTGGTTCTCTAATCCTCTGGCAACTTCTCCTCCTTTGAGCAACTCGCCCTGTTCCACCCCTCTCACCTCGCATTTAAAATCCTTGTTATCTAAGTATCACGCCAAGTTTCTAAGATATCTTCACTGCTTTCCTCCCTCAGCCTCTGCACCAAATGACTTCTCATCCTCGGTGATTTCAATCTCCATCTCAAATCATCATGCACTCTCTCTTCTGAATTTGCTTATTTCCTTTCCTCCCTGGGACAGTTTTGTGGGAGCTTTACTCATAAGAACATAAGAAATAGGAGCCTTCGAGTCTGCTCCGCCATTCAATGAGATCATGGCTGATCTTCTGCCTCAACTACATTCACCGGCGCTATCGCCATTTCCCTTGATGCCCTTACTAGTCAGAAATCTTTCGACTTCTGTTTTGAATATACCCAAAGACTGAGCCTCCACAGCCCTCTGGGGTAGAGAATTCCAAAGATTCACCACCCTCGATGTGAATAAATTTCTTCTCATCTCAGTCCGGAATGGCCCACCCTTTATCTTGAGATTGTGGCCCTTGGTTCTAGACTCCCCAGCTAAGGGAAACATTCTCCCAGGATCCATTCTATCAAGCCCTGTAATAATTTTGTATGCTTCAATGAGATCCCCTCTCATTCGTCTGAATTCAGGAGAATATAGGCTTAGTTTACTCAATATCTTCTCATACTACAGTCCCGCCATTCCAGGAATCAATCTCGTGAACATTCGTTGCACTCCCTCTATGGCAAGTATATCCTTCCTTTGGTAAGGAGACCAAAATTGTACACAGTACTCCAGGTGTGGTCTCGCCAAGGTCCTGTATAATTGCAGTAAGACTTCTTTACTCCTGTACACAAATCCTCTTGTAATGAAGGCCAGCATACCATTTGCCTTCCTAATGGCTTGCTGCACCTGCATATTCACTTTCAGTGTCTTATGTACAAGGACACCCAGTACCCTTTGAGCATCTGCGTTCCCCAATCTTTCAGCATTTAGGAAATACACTGCCTTTCGGTTTTTTCTACCAAAGTGGATAACTTCACATTTATGCACACTATATTCCATCTGCCATGTTATCGCCCACTCACTGAGCCTGTCGAGATCTCCTTGAAACCTCTTCACAATTTCGCAACTGACACTGCCAGCTAGCTTTGTATCATCAGCAAATTTGGAAATGTTACATTTATCCCCGTCAACCAGATCATTGATAAAGATTGTGAATAGCTGGGGCCCAAGCACCGATCCTTGCGGTACCCCACTAGTCACAACCTGCCATCCTGAAACAGTACCGTTTATCCCTACTCTTTGTTATCTGTCTGTTAACCAATTCTCTATCCATGCTAGTATATTAACCTCAATTCCCTGTGCACTAATTTTGTTCACCAGACTCTTGTGTGGGACCTTGTCGAAGGCCTTCTGAAAATTCAAATACACCACATCTTCCGGTTCCCCTTTGTCTACTCCACTCGTTACATCCTCAAAGAACTCCAAAAGGTTTGTCAAACAGGATTTTCTTTCATAAATCCATGTTGACTCTGCCCAATCATACTATTAGTTTCCAAGTGCCCAGTTATTGCATCCTTTATAATAGATTACAGCATTTTCCCAACTACTGATGTGAGGCTAACTGGTTTGTAGTACCCCGTTTTCTCTCTTCCCTCCTTTCTTAAATAGCGGGGTTACATTTGCTATTCTGCAATCTGTAGTAACCGTTCCAGAATCAATAGAATTTTGGAAGATGACAACCAATGCGTCCACTATTCCAATGGCCACCTCTTTCAAAAGCCTAAGATGTAGGTCATCCGGATCTTGGGATTTATCGACTTTTAGTCCCATGAAATTTGCTAGTACTGTTTTTATCATAATAATAATTTCTTTAAGTTCCTCATTCTCATCATACCCTTGGTTTTCTCATATTTCTGGGAGGTTTTTTGTGTCTTCCTCCGTGAAGACAGAAACAAAGTATATATTTTATTTCTCAGCCGTTTCCTCATTCCCCATTATAACTTCTCCCGTCTCTGACTATAAAGGATCTACATTTACCTTCGCCACTCTTTTCCTTTTCACATAACGATAGAATCTTTTACAATCCGTTTTCATATTTTTCGCTAGTTTGTGCTCATTTTCCATTTTCCATTTCTTTATCAATTTCTTGGTCCCTCTTTGCTGATTGCTAAAAATATCCCAATCCTCAGGCTGACCGCTTTTTCTGGCAACTTTAGAAGCTTTGACTTAATACTAGCTTTAATTTCTTTTATTAGCCATGTGTGGATCACTTTTCCTTTTGGTTTTTTATGCCCTCGAGGAAAATATGTTTGTTGCAATTTATGCATTATTTCCTTGAATGTTAGCCATTGTATGTCCACCTTCATACCTTTTAGTGTAGTCTCCCATGGCCAACTTGTCCCTTATACCCTTTTAACTTCCTTTGTTTAGATTGAAGACCTGAGTTTCAGATTCAAATCACAGAATCCCCACAATGCAGATAGAGGCCATTTCGGCCCATCGAGCCTGCACCGACACATATCCCACCCTATCCCCATAACCCCTCGGATTTAATCCGCCCCAACGCTAAGGGTCAATTTATCATTGCCAAATCAACCTAACCCGCACATCTTTGGACTGTGGGTGGAAACCGGAGCACCCGGAGAAAACCCACGCATTTACGGGGAGAATGTGCAAACTCCACACAGACAGTCTTCCGAAGCCGGATTCGAACCCGGGTCCCTTGCGCTGTGAGACAACAGTGCTAACCACTATGCAACCGTGTTGCCCTACATTGGAATACCTCACTCTCAAACTTAATGTAAAATTCAATCATCTTATTTTCAACTTGTCGCTAAAGACCCCTTTACCACAAGATTGTTGATTAGCCCTTTCTCATTACATAGTACCAGATACAGAATAGCCTGTTCCCTGGTTGGTTCTTCCAAATACTGATCCAGGAAACCATCTCGCATGCATTCCAAGAATACGTCCTCCACACCATTAGTGGTAATTTGATTTGCCCAGTGAATATGTCGATTAAAGTCCCCCATGATTACATTATTGCCCTTGTTACATGCACTTCTAATCTCTTGATTGATACTGTGCCCTACATTATCATTACTGTTGGTGGCCAATACACAACTCCCACCAATGTTTTCCACCGTTTGCTGTTTCTTAGCTCCACCCAAACTGATTCCAGTACTACATCACGATCTGCTAAGCCAAGATCTTTTATCTCTACCGTACCGATCTCACCCCTTATTAACAGTGCTACGCCACTTCCTTTTCCTTTTTGTTTGACCTGCCTAAATGTTAAGTACTCTGGAACATTCCGTTCCTCGCTTTGGTTACCCTGCAACCATGTAATTTTAATGGGAATTACTTCATACCCATTTCCTTCTATGTGTGCCATTGATTCATCCATCTTGTTGCGAATGCTACGTGCATTTAGATAAAGTGCCTTCAACTTTGACTGTTTAATATTTTTCTGCACCTTGACCATTTTTACTGTTGGCCTTTGTTTCCTCTCCCTACTAGTTCTGCTGACTGCTTTTCCAACTTGAACTTGCAGCTTTGTTTATCTCCGTTCTGGGCCCACACTTAGGTTCCCAGCCAACGACAAACTAGTTTAAATCCTTTCCAACATCACTAGCAAAACCCGCCGTGCTGTAACTTCCCTGGGAGTCTTTGATGGGACAGTGTAGTGGGAGCTTTACTCTTTATATGTCGTAACCTGTACCTGCCATTGGAGTGTTTTATATCGTAAGTCTAGATGGAGCTTTATTCTGTATCCAAACCGTGGTGCACCTGCCCTGGGAGTGTTGGATAGGACACTGTAGAGGATGCTTTACTCTGTATCTAATCCGTGCTGTACCTGCCCTGGGAGTGTTTGATGGAACAATATAGAGGGAACTTTACTCTGTATCTAACCCGTGCTGTACCTGCCCTGGGAGTGTTGGATGGGACAGTGTAGAGGATGCTTTACTCTGTATCTAATCCGCGTTGTACCTGCCCTGGTGGTGTTTGATGTAACAATACAGAGGGAACTTTACTCTGTATCTAACCTATGCTGCACATGCTCTGGGATTGTTTGATGGGACAGTGTAGAGGGAGCTTTACTCTGTATCTAACCAGTGCTGTACCTGCCCTGGGAATTTTTGACGCGACGGTGTAGAGGGTGCATTACTCTGTATCTAACCCGTGCTGAACCTTCCCTGGAGTGTTTGATGGGACAGAGTAGAGGGAACTTTACTGTATATCTAACCCGTGCTGTACCTTCCCTGGGATTGTTTGATGGGACAGTGTAGTGGGAGCTGTACTCTGTATTTAAATCGTGCTGTACCTTCCCTGGGACTATTTGATGGGACAGCGTAGAGGGAGCTTTATCTGTAGCTAACCCGTGCTGTACCTGCTCTGAGAGTGTTTCATTGGACAGTGTAGAGGGATGTTAACTCTGTATCTAGTCCCTGCTGTCCTTGCCCTTGCAGTGTTTGATGGGACAGTTTAGAGGGTGAATTACTCTTTATCTAACCATTGCTTTACCTGCCCGTGGAGTGACAGATGGGACTGAGTAGAGGGTGATTTACTTTGTATCTAACCCGTGCATTACTTGCCCTGGGAGTTTTTGAATCGACAGTATAAAGATAAATTTACTCTGTAGTTAAACCGTGCTGTACCTGCCCTGGTAGTGTTGGATGGGATAGTGTAGAGGGAACGGTATTCTGTATCTAAACCGTACTTACCTTGGATGTGTTCCATGGGATATTGCAGATGGAGCTTTACTCTGAGTGTGTTCCTTGGGATATTGCAGATGGAGCTTTACTCTGTATCTAATCAGTTCTTTACCTGCCCTAGGAATGATTGATGGGACAGTGTAGAGCGAGATTTACTTGGTATCTACCCCATGTTGTACCTGCACTAGAGCGAGCTTTAATCTGTATCTAAGCCATGCTGCACCTGACGTGCGAGTGATTGATGGTACAGTGTAGACAGAATTTTACTGTGGACGGAAACCATGCTCTAACTACCCTGGGAGTGTTGGATGGGACAGTATAGAGGGAATTTTACTCTGTATATAATGCATGCTGCACCTGCCCTGGGATTGTTGATGGGAATATTTAGAAAGAACTTTATTCTGTATATGACCCGTGCTGTACCTGCCCTGAGAGTTTTGGATGGGACAGTTTAGTGGGAGCATTATTCTATATATATCGCATCCTGTACCTGCCCTGTGAATGCTTGATTATTAAGTGTAGATGGAGCGTTATTCTGTATGCAACTCGTGCTGTACCTGACATTGATGTGTTCGAAGGAAAAGTTCATTGGGAGCTTCAATCTGTATCAACCCCGTGCAGTAAGTTCCCTGGTAGCTTTTGATGGGACAGTGTAGAGGGAGCTTGACTCCATTGCTAACCTTGGCTGTAACTGCCCTGGGAGTGTTTGATGGGGCAGTGTAGAGGGAGATTTACTCTGTATCTAACCCGTGTTGTTCCTGACCTGAGAGTGATTGATGGGACAGTGCATTGGGAGCTTTACTCTGTATCTAATGCGTGCTGTACTGACCTGAGAGTGATTGATGGGCAATGTAGATGGAATTTTACTCTGGAACTAAAGATGTTGTATCTGCCATTGGATTGTTGGATGGGACACTTTAGATGGAGCTTTACTCTTTATTTATCGCATGCTGTACTGCCCTGGTAGTGTTTCATGAGTAAGTGTATAAGGAGCGTTAAACTGTATCAAACCTCTGCTGTACCTGCCCTGGAAGTGTTTGATGGGGCAATGAAGAGGGAGCTTTACTCTGCATCCAACCCGTTCTGTACCTGCCCTGGGAGTGTTTGACTGGGTAGTGTTGAGGGAGCTTTACTCCGTATCTTAATCGCTTTGTTCCTGCCCTGGACGTGTTTGATGGGAGAGTGTAGAGGGTGTCTTTCTCTGTATCTAACACATGCGGTACCTGCCCTGGGAGTTTTTAACTGGACAATATAAAGGGAGTTTACTCTGTATCTAACCCGTGCTGTACCAGGCGCGGGTGTGTTTGATGGAACAGTATCGAGAGAGCTTTAGTCTGTGCCTAACACGTGCTGTACCTGCCCTGGGAGTGACTGATGGGCCAATTTACAAAACATAAAAATATTAAAAATAAGTGCAGGAGTAGGCCATACAGCCCCTCGAGCCTGCTCCGCCATTCAATAAGATCATTGCTGATCATCCACGTCAACTCCACTTTCCCGCCCGATCTCCATTGACCTTGATTCCCTTAGAGTCCAAAAATCTATCTACCTCATCCTTGAATGTACTCAACGACTGAGCATCCACTGCCCTCTGGGGCAGAGAATTCCAAAGATTCACAACCCTGTCAGTGAAGAGATTCCTCCTCAGCTCAGTATTAAATGGCCTACCACTCATCCTGAGACATCGCCCCTAGTTCTAGACACTCCAGCCAAGGAAAACAACCTCTCCGCATCCACCCTGCCAATCCCCTTCAGTATCTTGTATGTTTCAATGAGATCACCTCTCATTCTTTTAAACTCCAGAGAATATAGGCCCAATCTACTCAATCTCTCATCATAGGACAGCCCTCTCATCCCAGAAATTAATCTAGTGAACCTTCGTTGCACTGCCTCGAAGGCAAGTATATCCTTCTTTAGATAAGGAAATAAAAGCAGTGCACTGTACTCCAGGTGTGGTCTCACCAAGGCCCTGTACATTTGTAGCAACACTTACTTAATCTTATATTCCAACGTCCTTGCATTAAAGGACAACATAGAATCATAGAAGATAGGAGTAGGAGTAGGCCATTCGGCCACTCTAGCCTGCTCCGACATTCAATGCGATCATGGCTGATCATCCAAATTCAGTACCCTGTCCCTGGTTTCTCACCATATCCCTTGATCCCTTTAGCCTTAAGAAATATATCCAACTCCTTCTTGAAACTATTTAATGAATTGGCCTCTACTGCCTTCTGTGGCAGAGAATTCCACAGGTTCACCACTCTCTGGGTGAAGAAATTCCTCCTCATTTCTGTCCTATATGGCTTACCCCTTATCCTTAGAATGTGACACCTGGTTTTGGACTCCCCGACCATCGGGAACATCTTTACTGCATCTAGTTTGTCCTGTCCTGTCAGAATGTTTACGTTTCAATGAGATCCCCTCTCATTCTTCTGAACTCCATCGAGTATAAGCCCAATCAACCCAATCTCTCTTCATACGTCATTCCTGCCATCCCAGGTATCAGCCTTGTGAATCTTCTCTGAACTCCTTCCATGGCAAGAACATCCTTCCTCAAATAAGGCGACCAAAACTGCACACAGTACTCAAGGTGTGGTCTCACCAAGGCCCTATACAACTGCAGCAAGATATCCTTGTTCCTGTACTAAAACCCTCTCGCTATGAAGGCCAACATACCATTTGCCTACTTAACCGCCTGCTGCACCTGCATGCTTACCTTCAGTGACTGGTGCACAAGGACACCCAGGTCTCGTTGAACTTCCCCTTCTCCCAATCTATTGCCATTCAGATAATAATCTGCCTTTCTGTTTTTGACACTTCGCATTTATCCACGTTATATTGCATCTGCCATGTTTCCGCCTAATCACCCAAACTGTCCAAATCATCCTGGAGTTTCTCGGCATCCTCTTCGCAACACACACGCCCACCCAGTTTTGTCTCCTCTGCAAACTTGGAGATATTACATCGAATTCCCTTGTCTAAACCATTAATATATACTGTGAATAGCTGGGGTCCAAGGACCGATCATTGCGGTACCCCACTAGTCACTGCATGCCACTCGGGAAAAGAGCCGTCATTTGCCTTACTTATTGCTTGCTGTATCTGCATGCTAGGTTTCTGTGTTTCTTGCACGACACACCCAAATCTCTCTGTACATCCACATTTAAAAGTTTCTCATTAATTTAAAAATATTCAGTTTTTCTGTTCTACCTACCAATGTGAATAACATCACATTTCCATGCATGATACTGCATATGCCATTTTACTGCCCACTCACTTAGTCTATCTATATCCCTTTGCAGATTCTTTGTGTTCTCCACACAGCTTACTGTCCCAAAGCTTTTTATCGTCAGCATACTTGGATACATTACACTCTGTCCCTTCATCTAGGACATTAATATAGATTGTAAATAGCTGAGGCCCCAGCACTGAAACTTGAGGCTCCCCACTAGTTACAGCCTCTGACACAGACCCGTTTATCCCTACTCTCTGTTTTTGTCCATTAACCAATCCTCTATCCATGTTACGATATTATCCCCAAATCCTCTGTTCACGATCTTAACTTGTTTAGTTTAAATTGCTTGAAGCTTCCCCAAAATGGACATCCAGTAAAATACCAGCCTGTTCAGAGATGTCCCATTGATTTTTTCAGCAGAATTTTCAGAACTGAATTTTTAATTTTGATATTTTCTCTTTGATATAAATCACATCTTTTCTTATTGAACAAAGCTGTAACCGATGCCAATGTTCGAGATATTTCTATTCATCAACAACTGTCATTATTCTTAAAATAAACCCTTGTTGTGAGTTTAAACGAATCAATAAATCAATAAGTGACTTTGTTGACCTGGTTTTGCTGCCATGTTCTCTTCACCGAAACCATTGAGGCGTTTATGTATATAAACACAGAAATAGAAGTCCCAGATTAGAGCATTGAGCGACAGAAACACAATACATGTTTCCCCACCAACATAGCACAGATATAGAGAGAGTGAAATACAAATATCCCAACTGTTTCCAGCAACTATTGATTGTTGGGACATTTGTCAACGTTAAAGAAAAAAAAGTAAAGATGATATCCACGGACAGAATGGGGAAAGATACCCGATAGTCACCGTATATAGCGACACGAAAATGTGCTTCTTAAATTTCCTGTCTCTTCTGCCTCTCTGCCTCTTTTTCCTATTTCCACCTTCTGTCTGACTCTAAAGAATTGGTCATTGTCTTTATCCCACAACAAGACGGTAAACGTCTTAGAAAAGATTTCCCTCAGACATAAGTCTGGACTTCTAACCAAATCGGTGGGGATGCGCAGAGGGAGATTTACTGTAAAATAAGTCTTGCAAAATCAATGATCTGCGAGTGTTGTATGGGACAGTGCAGAGGGAGCTTTACTCTGTGTCTAACCCTTGCTTTACCTGCCCTGGGAGCGTTTGATGGGAAAGTGTAGAGGGAGATTTACTCTGTATATATTATCCGTGCTGTCCCTGCCCTGGGAGTGATTGCTGGGACAGTTTAGAGGGATCTTTATTTGTATCTAACTCGTGGTGTTACTGCACGGGGAGTGTTTGATGGCACAGTGCAGAGGAAGCTTTACTGTGTTTCTAACACGAGCTGTACCTTTCCTGGGAGTGTTCGATGGGACAGTGCAGAGGGAGCCTTACTCTGATCCATCCCGTGCTGTGCCTGCCCTGGGAGTGTTTGATGGGACAGTCGAGAGGGAGCCTTACTCTGATCCAACCCTTGTTGTACCTTCCCTGGGAGTGTTTGATGGGAAAGTGAAGAGGGAGGTAGAATCTTTATCTAGCCCGTGCTGTACCTGTACTGGGATTGTATGATGGCACAGTGCAGATGGATTGTTTTCTGTATCTCATCCGTGCTTTACCTGCCCTGGGAGTTATTGATGGCACAGCATAGAGGGAGTTTTACTCTTTAACTAACCAGTGTTGTGTCTTCCATCGGAGTGCTTGATTTATTTTTTAACTAAAAAATGCTGTACATTCACTGGCAGTGTTGGATGGGACAATGCAGATGGATCTTTATTCTATATCTAACACGTGCTGTAACTGTCCTGGGAGTGTTTGATTGTATAGTGCAAAGGGAGCGTTAATATGTATCTAAATCGTGTTGTAGCTGCCCTGGGAGTGTTGGATGCGAAAGCGTAGAGGGAGTTTTGCTCCGTCTCTATTCCGTGCTGTCCCTGCTCTGAAATTTTTTGATGGGACACTTTAGAGTGAGATTTATTCTTCATCTAACCTGTGCTATACCTTTCCTGGAAGTGATTGATTTGACAGTTTAGACGTATATTTACTCTGGACCTAAACCATGCTGTACCTGCCCTGGAAGTGTTTGATGGGACAGTGCAGTGGGAGCTTTACTGTATACTTAACGCAAGCTTTACCTGCCCTAAGAATATTTGAAAATAAAGTGTAGAAGGAGCTTTACTCTGTATATAACCCGTGCTGTACCTGCCCTGGGTGTGTTGGATGGGACAGTGCAGTGGGAGCTTTACTCTATACATAATTCAAGCTGTACCTGCCCTGAGAATATTTGAAAAGAAAGTGTAGAAGGACCTTTACTCTGTTTCCAATCCGTGCGGTACCTCGCAGAGGAGTGTTCAATGGAAAAGCATACAGAGAGCTGTACTCGGTATCAAACCCCTGCAGTTCCTGCCTTGGAATTGTTTGATGGGTCAGTGCAAATTGGGCTTTACTCTTTTGCTAACCTGGGCTGCAACTGCCCTGGGAGTGTTTGATGGGACAATTAGATGGAATTCGACTCTTGAACTAAACCACGCTGCAACTGTTCTGGGATTGATTGATGGGCCATTTTGGTGGGAGCTTTACTCGATATATAACCGGTGCTGCACCTGCCCTGGGAGTGTTTGACGGGACAGTGTAGAGGAAGCTGTACACTGTATATAACTGGTGGTGTACCTGCCCAGGGAGTGTTAGACTGGACAGTGTAGAGGGTGCTTTACACTGTATCTAACACGTGCAGTACCTGTCGTTGGTGTGTTTGGCTGGAAAGTATAAAGGAAGTTTTACTCTGTATCTAGTCCGGGCTGTCCCTGGGTTGGTATTGTTGAATGGGAAGTTGCAGAGGGAGCTTCACTTTCTATGAAACCCGTGCTATACCAGCCTTGGGATTGATTGATGGGAAGATGCAGAGAACATAAGAACATAAGAAATAAGAACAGAAGTGGGACATATAGCCCCTCGAGCCTGCTCGGCCTTTCAATAAGGTCATGGCTGATCATCGACAACCACTTCACTTTCCCGCTCGATTTCCATTTACTCTGATTCCCTTCGAGTCCAAAAATCGATCTATCTCAGCCTTGGATACATTCAACGACTGAGCATCCACAGCCCTCTGGGACAGAGAATTCCGAAGATTCACAACACTCTGAGTGAAGAGATTCCTCCCCATCTCAGTCTTAAATGGCCTATCACTTATCCTGAGGCTATGCCACCTTGTTGTGGACGCTCCAGCCAGGGATAACAATCTCCCAGCATCCACCCTGACAATCCCATTCAGTACCTTGTCTGTTTCAATGAGATCACCTCTCATTCTTCTAAACTCCAGAGAATATCAGCCCATTCTACATAATCTCTCGTCATGCACCGCCTCGAAGGCAAGTATATCCTTGCTTAGATAAGGAAACCAAAACTATGCACAGTACTCCAGGTGTGGTCTCAACAAAGCCGTGTACAATTGCAGCAAGACTTCCTTACTCTTATACTCCAACCTCCTTGCATTAAAGGCCAGCATGTCATTTCCTTCCTTATAGCTTGTTGTACCTGCATGCTAGCTTTCTGTCTTTCTTGCACGATGACACCCACATCTCTCTGTACATCCACATTTAAAAGATTCTCACCAATTTAAAAATATTCAGTTTTCCTATTCTACCTACCAATATGAATAAACTCACATTTCCCTACATTATACTCCATCTGCAAATTTACTGCCCACTCACTTAGTCTATCTCTTTGCAGATTATTTGTGTTCTCCTCACAGCTTACTGTCCCACATAGCTTTGTATCATCAGCATACTTGGATACATTGCACTCTGTCCCTTCATCTAGGTTAATTAATATAGATTGCAAATAGCTGAGGCGCCAGCACTGAACCTTGCAGCTCCCCACTAGTTACAGCCTGCCAACCTGAAACAGAGACGTTTATCCTTACTCTCTTTTTTTGTCCGTTAACCTATCCTCTATCCATGTTACGATATCACCACAAATCCTCTGGTCACTATCTTAAATTGTGTTGTTTAAATAGCTTGAAGCTTCCGCCAAATGGACATCCAGTGAAATACCAGCCTGTTCAGAGATGTCCCATTGATTTTTTCGGCAGAAATTTCAGAAATGAGTTTTTAATTTTAATATTTTTCTTTTGATATAAATCGTATCTGTTCTTATTGAACAAAACATGTAACCGATGCAAATGTTCGAGATATTTCTATTCATTCTGACCCAAATGTCAATATTCTTAGAATAAACCCTTGTTGTGAGTTGAAACGAATCAATAACTGACTTTGTTGACCTGGTTTTGCTGCCATGTTCACTTCATGGAAACCATTGTGGCGTTTATGTAAATAAACACAGAAATAGAAGTCCCAGATTAGAGCATTGAGCGACAGAAACAGAATAAATGTTTCCCCATCAACACAGCACAGAAATAGAGAGAGTGAAATTCAAATATCCCAACGGATTCCAGCAACTATTGATTGTTGGGACATTTCTGAAAGTTAACGGAAAATAAAGTAAAGATGATATCCACGGACAGATTGTGGAAATATTCACGGTAATCACCGCATATAGCGACACGGCAAATGTGTTTGTGAAAATTTCCTGTATCTTCTCCCTCTGCCTCTCTTTCCTATTTCCACCTTTTGTCTTGACTCTAAAGAATTGGTCATTGTCTTCACCCCACAACAAGACGACAAACGTCTTGGAAAAGATTTGCATCAGACATAAGTCTAGATCTCGAAGCAAATCGATGGGAGTTCACAGAGGGAACTTTACAGTAAAATGTGTCTTGCGAATTCAATGATCTGGGAGTGTTCGATTGGACAGTGTAGAGGGAGGTTTACACAGTGTCTCATCCTTGCTTTTCCTGCCCTGGGAGTGATTGATGGGACAGTATAGAGGGAGCTTTACTCTGTATCTAACCCGTGCTGCAGCTGCCCTGGGAGCGTTTGATGGGAAAGTATAGAGTGAGATTTACTCTGTATATAATATCTTTGCTGTACCTGCCCTGGGAGTGATTGATTGGTCAGTTTAGAGGGACCTTTACTTTGTATCTAACCCGTGCTGTAACTGCTCGGGGAGTGTTTGATGGCACAGTGCAGAGTAAGCTTTACTCTGTTTCTAACCATTGCTGTACCTGTCCTGGAAGGGGGAGCTGGGACAGTGTACAGGGAGCTTTACTCTGATCCATCCCGTGCTGTGCCTGCACAGGGAGTGTTCGATGTGACAGTGTAGAGGCAGATTTACTCTGATCCAACCCTTGCTGTACCAGCCCTGGGAGTTTTCCATTGGACATTGTAAAGGGAGCTTTAATCAGTATCTAGCCCGTGTTGTAACTGCCATAGGAGTGTTTGATGGGAAAGTATAGAGGGAGGTATAGTCTTTATCTAACACGTACTGAACCTGCACTGGGATTGAATGGTGGGACAGTGCAGATGGATTTGTTTCTGTATCTAATCCGCGCTGTACCTGCCCTCGGAAATATTGATGGCACAGCAGAGATTGAGATTTACTCTTTAACTAACCGGTGCTATACCTTCCATAGGAGTGCTTGATTTATTCTTTAACTAAAAAATGCTGTACATTCCCTGGCAGTGTTGGATGGGACAGTGTAGAGGGGACTTTGCTCCGTGTGCAGCACGTGCTGTAACTTCCCTGGGTGTGTTTGATTGTATAGTGAAAAGGGAGCTTTAATATGTATCTAAACCATGTTCTAGCTGCCCTGGGAGTGTTGGATGCGAAAGCGTAGAGGGAGTTTTGCTCTGAATCTATTCTGTGCTGTCACTGCCCTGGAATTTTTTAATGGGACACTTTAGAGGTAGCTTTATTCTTTATCTAACCCGTGCTATACCTGTCCTGCAAGTGATTGAAGTGACAGTTTAGACGTATTTTTAATCTGGACCTAAACCATGCTGTACCTACCCTGGGAGTTTTGAATTGGAGAGTGTAGAAGGACCTTTACTCTGTACATAACGCATGCTGTACCTGCCTGAGTGTGTTTAAAGATAAAGTGCAAAAGGAGCTTTAATCTGAATATAACCCGTGCTGTACCTGCACTGGTAATGTTTGACGGGACAGTTTAGTTGGAGCCATGCTCTGTATTTACCCTCTGCTGCACCTGCCTTGAGAGTGTTTGAAGGGACAGTTTAGAAAGTACATTACTATGGTTTTAATCCATGCTCTTCCTGCCCTGGGAGTGATTGCTGGGATAGTTAAAGGAACCTTTAAAGTGTATATAACACCTGCTGTCCCTGCGCTGGGAGTGAATGATGGGACAGTTTAGAGGGAGCTATACGCTGTGTCTAACCCGTGCTGTCCGTGCCCTGGGCGTGATTGATGGGTCAATTTAGAGGGACCTTCACTCTGTATCTAACCCTTGCTGTACCTGCCCTGGGAGTGTTGATGGAGCAGTGTAGAATGAGCTTTACTCTGTATCTAACCTTTGCTCTACCTGTCCTGGCAAAGTTTGAAGGGACAATTTAGAGTGACCATTACTATGTATTTACACCGTACTGTCCCTGCCCTGGGAGTTATTGATGGGACAGTTTAGAGGCACCTTTACTCTGTATCGAACACGTGCTCTCCATGCCTTGGGAGTGATTAATGGGAGAATTTAGAGGGAGCTTTACGCTGTATCGAACACTTGCTTTCCCTGCCCTGGTAGTATTTGACGGGACAGTTCCGCGGGAGTGTTACTCTTTATCCAAACATTGCTGATCCGGCCCTAGGAGTGTTTGATGGAAAAGTGTACAAGGAGATTTACTCTGTATCTAACCCGTGCTGTACCTGCCCTGGGAGTGATTGATGGGACAGTGAACACGGAGTCATAGATTCATAGAGTTATACAGCACAGAAAGAGGCCCTTCTGTCCATCTTGTCCGCGCCGGCCATTAAGACGAGACTATTCTAATCCCATTCTCCAGCTCTTGGTCCAAAGCCTTGTGTGCTATGTCGTTACAAGTGCTCATCTAAATGCTTCTTGAATGCTGTGAGTTTTCCTGCCTCTACAACAATTTCAGGCAGTGAGTTCCAGATTCCAACCACCCATTGGATGAACATGTATTTCCTCCAATCCCCTCCAAAACTCCTGCCCCTTACCTTTAAACTATGCCCCCTGGTTATTGACCCCCCTACTAAAGGGCAATGTTCCTTTTTTATCTACCCGATCTGAGCCGCTCACAATTTTTATACATCAATCAGGTCCCCTCTTAGCCTTCTCTGCTCTAAGGAAAACAACCGCTGCCTGTCCAGTCTCTCTTAATAGCAACTGCTCTCAAACCAGGTAACATCCTGTTGACTCTCCTCTGCACCCTCTCCAATGCATATCCTTCCTATACTGTGGCGACCAGAACTGTACACAGTATTCCAGCTCTGGCCGAAATAGCGTTTTGTCCAGCTCCATCATAAACTCATTGCTCTTATATTCTATGCCTCGGCTAATGAAGGCAAGTATCACATATGCCTTTTTAAACACCTTATGTACCTGTCCTGTTGCCTTCAGGGATCTATGTGCATGCATATCAAGGTCCCTCTGATCCTTTGTATTCCTAGGGTCCTACCATTCATTGTGTATTCACTTGCCTTGTTAGTCCTCCCAAAATGAATCACCTCACACTTTTCAGGGTTAAATTCCATTTGCCACTCTTCTGCCCATCTGACCAGCCCGTCTATATCGTCCAGTAGCCTGAGGCTTCCTTCCTCGCTATTTAGCAATTCACCAATTTTCGTGTCATTTGCGATCTTACTGATCATAACCCTTACATTGATATCTAAATCATTAATATGCACTACAAACAGCAAAGCACGCAGCACCGATCCCTGCTGTACACCACTGGACACAGGATTCCAGTCACAAAAATAACCTTCGACCATCACCCTCTGCCACCTGCCAATAAGTACATTTTGGATCCAATGTGCCAAATTGCCCTGGATGCCACGTGCTCATACCTTCTTGATCAGTCTCCCATCCGGGACTTTGTCAAAAGCCTCACTGAAGTCCATGCAGGCTTCATCAAGTGCACTACCCTCATCCACACACCTAGTCACCCCCTCGATAAATTCAATCAAATTGGGTAGACATGATCTACCCCTGACAAAGCCATGCTGACTATCCCTGATTACTCCTTGCCTCGCCAAGTGTTGACTAATTCTGTCTCTCAGAATGTTTTCCAATAATTTCCATACCACTGATGTTAGTCTCATTGGCCTGTAAATCCCTGATTTATCCCTAGTACTGTTCTTGAATAATCGTATACGTTAGCTGTTCTACAGTTCTCTGGGCACTAATTTGTTCAAGTATATCACAATCCCCCTGCCTGATTTCTATGCCTACATCTTCCTTCTCCATAGTGAGCACAGATGCAAAATATTAAGTTACACCTTCACCTTCATCTTCCAGCTCTGCACACAGATTGCCACTTTGGTCCTTAATGGGCCCTACTCTTTCCCTGGTTATCATCTTGCCCGTAATATACTTATAAAACACCTTGGGATTTTCTTTTATTTTGCCCGCCAGTGTTTTTTCATGCCTTCTCTTCACTCTCCTAATTTCTTTTTTAAATAAGCCCTCAGCACTTTCTATACTCCTCTTGCGCTTCCACTGTTTTTAGTTCTTTGCATTGGACAAAAGCCTCCGTTTTATTCCAGATCCAATTCTTGTATATGTCTTGACATCCAGGTTTCCCTGGACTTGTTTGCCCCACCCTTGACCTTTATGGGAACATGTTGGCGCTGTACTCTCTCTATTTCCTTTCTCAATGACTCCTACTGCTCTGATGTGGATTTTCCAACAAGTAGCTGATCCCAGTCCACTTTGGCCAGATCCTGCCTTATTATATTAAAATCGGCCTTCCCCCAATTTAGAAACTTTATTTCCGGTCCATCTTTTTCCTTTTCCATGACTACCTTAAATCTCACCGAATTAAGGACCCTGTCCCCAAAATGCTCTCCTACTGACACTTCTACCACTTGCCCGGCTACATTCCCTAGAACTAGGTCCAGTACCGCCCCCTTTCTTGTCGGACTTTCTACATGCTGGCTCAAAAAGCTCTCCTGGATGCATCTTAAGTATTCTGCACCCTCTAAGCCTTTCACACTCTGACTATCCCAGTTAATATTAGGGAATTTGAAATCCCATACTATTATTCCCGTATTATTTCGACATTTCTCTGAGATTTGCTCTGAATCGAACCCTTGCTGTACCTGCCCTGGGAGTGTTTGATGGGAAAGTGTAGCTGGAGATTTACTCTGTATCTAACCCGTGCTGCCCCTGCCCTGGGAGTGATTGATGGGACAGATTAGAGGGACCTTCACTCTCTATCTAACCCTTGCTGTACCTGCCCTGGGAGTGTTTGATGGCACAATGTAGATTGAGATTTACTCTGTATTTAACCTTTCTTGTAGCTGCCTTTGGTGTGTTTGATGGGACAGTTTAGAGTGACAATTACCATGTATTTAAACAGGGCGGTCCCTGCTCTGGGAGTTGTTGATGGGACAGTTTAGAGGGAGCTTTGCGCCGTATCTAACCTTAAGCTGTCTCTGCCCTGGGAGTGATTGAAGGGACAATGTAGAGAGATGATTACTATGTATCTAACCCTTGCTGTACCTGCCCTGGGACTGTTTGATGGGAAAGTGTAGCGGCAGATTTACTCTGTATCTAACCTTTTCTGTACCTAACCTGGGAGTGTTTAGAGGGACCATTACTGTCTATTTAAAACAAACTGTTCCTACTTTGGGATTGATTGATGGGACAGTTTAGAGTGACCTTTATTATGTATTTAACCAGTGCTTTCCCTGCCCTGGGAGTGATTGATTTGACATTTTAGAGGAACCTTTTCTCTGTATCTAATACATGCCGAACCTGCCCTGGGAGTGTTTGATGGGACAGATTAGGGGGATGCATTACACTCTGTCTAACCCGTGCTGTCCCTGCCCTGGGAGTGATTGATGGGTCAGTTTAGATGGATCTTTACTCTGTATCTAACACTTGCTGCAACTGCCCTGGGAGTGATTAATGGGAAAGATTGAGGTACCTTTACTCTTTATCTAACACTTGCTGTAAGTGCACTAGGATTGTTTGATGGGACAGTGTAGAGGCAGCTTTAATCTTTAATCTTTATCCAACCCTTGCTGTACCTGCCCTGGGCGTTTTTGATCGAAAAGTGTAGAGGGAGATATACTCTGTATATAACCCGTGCTTTCCCTGCCCTGGGTGTGATTGAAAGGTCAGTTTAGATGGATCTTTAGTCTGTATCTCACACTTGCTGTACCTGACCTGGGAGTGTTTGTTGGGACAATGCGGAGGGAGCTTTACTCTGTATCTAACCCGTGCTTCACTGCCCTGGAAGTCTTTGCTGGGGCAGTGTAGAGTGAGCTATACTCTGTATCTTACCCGTGCTGTACCTGCCCTGGGAGTGTTTGATGGGACAGTGTAGAGCGGGCTTTACTCTGTATCTAACCCGTGCTGTACCTGCACTGGGAGTGTTTGATGGGACAGTTTAGATGTACCTTTACTCTGTATCTAACCTGTGCTGTACCTGCCCTGGGAGTGTTTGATGGGACAGTGTAGAGGGAGCTTTACTCCGTATCTAACCCGTACTGTACCTGCCCTGAGAGTGATTGATGGGACAGTAACAGGAAGCTTTGCTCTGTATCTAACCCTTGCTGTAGAGTGTGGAGGGCTGCTTTTCACTGTACCTAACCCGTGCTGTCCCTGCCCTGGGTGTGATTGATAGGTCAGTTTAGATGGATCTTTAGTCTGTATCTAACACAAGCTGTAGCTGCCCTGGGAGTGTTTGATGAGACAGTGTAGAGGGAGCTTTACTCTTTATCTGACGCTCGCTGTACCTGCCCGGGGAGTGTTTGTTGGGACAGTGTAGAGGGAGAGTTACTCAGTATCTAACCTTTGCTGTACCTGCCCTGGAAGTGTTTGATGGAACATTTTAGAGGGTCCGTTGCTGTGTATTTAAAACAGGCTGTCCGTGCCCAGGGAGTGATTGATGTGACTGTTTAGTGGGACATTTTCTACGCATCTAACCCTTACTGTTCCTGCTCTGGGAGTGTTTGATTGAAAAGTGTAGAGGGCGGCTTTACACGGTATCTAACCCGTGCTGTCCATGCCCTATGTGTGTTTGATGGGAGAGTGCAGAGGGAGCTTTACTCTTTATCTAACACGTTCTGTACCTGACCTGGGAGTTATTGATGGGTCAGTTTCGACGGAATCTATCTCTGGACCTAAACCATGCAGTACCTTCTCTTGGAGTGTTGGACGGGACAGTTTTGAGGGAGTTTTACACTCTATACGACGAATGCTGTACCTGCCCTGGGAGTGTATGATTGGAAAATTTAGACGGATTTATACTCTGGACCCAAACCATGCTGTACCTGCCATGCGAGTGTTGGATGGGACAGTGTTGAGGGAGCTTTACTCGGTACATAACGCGTGCTGTACCTGCCCTGAGAGTTTTTGATGAGAATGTTTAGAAGGAACTTTACTCTATATCTAACCCGTGCTGTACCTTCCATGGGAGTGCTTGATTTATTCATTAACGAACAAATTCTGTACATTCCCTGGCAGTGTTAGATGGGACACTGCAGCGGGAGCTTTACTCTGTAACTAACACGTACGGTAACTGCCAAGGAAGTGTTTGATGGGAAAGTTTAGATTGAGCGTTACTCCTTATATAACCTGTACTGTACAATGCACTGGGAATTCTATGTCTGACCTACACCACGCTGCACATGTTCTGGGATTGCTTGATGGGCGATTTTGGAGGGGGTTTTACTCTGTCTATAACCCGTGCTGCCAATTCCCTGGAAGTGTTTGATGGGAATGTTTAGATTCAGCATTACTCTTTATCTAACCTGTACTGTACATTGCACTGGGATTGTTTGATGGCAGGGTTTAGAAGGAGCTTTACTCTGTATATAAGCCGTGATGTATCTGCACTGGGAGAGTTGTTTGGAACAGTGTAGAGGGATATTTACTCTGTATCGAGTCCGTGCGGTCCATGCCCTGGGAATTTTTTCTGGAACAGTGAAGCTGGAGCTTTACTTTGAATTTAATCCGTGCTCTACCTGCACGGTGAGAGTTTGATGGGTTAATGTCGAGTGAGCGTTACTCTGTATCTAACCCGAGCTTTACTTGATCTGGGAGTGATTGATGGGAGACTGTCGGCGGAATTTTACACTGGACCTAAATCATGCTGTACCTGCCCTTTGAGTGTTGGATGGGAGAGTGTAGAGGGTGCTTAACTCTGTACATATCGCATCCTGTACATGCCCTGGAAGTGTTTGAAGAGTAAATGTAGAAGGATCTTTACTCTGTAACTAATCCGTGCTGTACCAGCGCTGGGAGTGTTGGAAAGGTCAGTGTACAGCACGCTTTACCCTGTTGCTAACTTGGACTGTACTTTCCCTGGGACGTTTGATGGAGCAGTTAGAATGAATCCTATTGATCCATCAATGATATCCCAATCTCCTCCAGCACCATGCCTTGGTACGTCATGTCTGAACGGCAGGGCAGACCAACCAAGAATGTGTGCACAGTTTTATACAGTCGGGAAGGAGTGGCCCTGGGAGTCCACAACATTGACTCCGGGCACCATGAAGTCTTATGGCTTCTGGTGAAGCATTGGCAAAAAAACCTCCTGCTGATTTCCAACTACTGCCCTCCCTCAGCTGATGAATCAATACTCATCCATGTTGATCACCACTTGGAAGAATCACTGAGAGTAGCAGGGTCACAGAATGTACGCTGGGTACGGGACTTCAATGTCCATCACCAAAAGTGGCTCAGTAGCACCACTACTGACCGAGATGGCCGAGTCCTGAAGGACATAACTGCCAGTCTGAGCCTGCATCAGGTCGTGAGAGAACCAGCACGAGGGAAAAACCTACTTGACCTCGTCCTCACAAATTTAACGGTTGCAGATGCATCTGTCCATGACAGTATTAGTTGAAGTGACCACGGCACATTCGTTGTGGAGAAGAGGTCCCGTCTTCACACTGTGGACACCCTGCATCGTGTTGTGTGGCACTACCACCGTGCTAAATGGGACAGTTTCAGAACACATCTAGCAGATCAATACTGGGCATCCATGAGGAGCTGTGGGCCATCAGCAGCAGCAGAATTTTATTCCAACACATTCTGTAACCTCATGGCCCGGCTTATCCCTCACTCTACCATTAACACCAAGCCAGGGGACCAACCCTGCTTCCATAAAGTGTACAGAAGAGCAGGCCAAGAGATCACCTCTCATTCTTCTAAACTCCAGAGAATCTAGGCCCATTCTAAACAATCTCTCATCGTAGGACAGCCCTCTCATCCCAAGAATCAATCTCGTGAACCTTCGTTGCATCGCCTCGAAGGCAATTATATCCTTCCTAAGATAAGGAACCAAAGCAGTGTAAAGTACTACAGGTGTGGTCTCACCAAGGCCCAGTACAATTGTAGTAAGACTTCCGTACTCTTATACTCCACCCTCATTGCATTAAAGGCCAACATGTCATTTGCCTTTCTTATTGCTTGCTGTATCTGCATGCTAGCTTTCTGTTTTTCTTGCACGGGGACCCCCAAATCTCTCTGAACATCCACATTTAAAAGTTTCTCACTAATTTGAACATATTCTGTTTTTCTATTCTACCTACCAATGTGAATAAGCTCGCATTTCCCTACATTATACTCCATCTGTCACATTACTGCCCACTCATTTAGTGTATCTATATCTCTTTGCAGATTCTTTGTGTTCTCCTCACAGCTTACTGTCCCACCGAGCTTTGTATCGTTAGCAAACTTGGATACATTACACTATCTCCCTTCATCTAGGTCATTAATATAGATTGTAAATAGCTGAGGCCCCAGCACTGAACCTTGCGGCTCCCCACTAGTTACAGCCTGCCAATCTGAAACAGTCCCGTTTATCCCTACTCTCTGTTTCTGTCCGTTAACCTATCCTCTATCCATGTGACCTTATTAATCCCAAATGCTCTGGTCACTATCTTAACTTGTATAGATTGAATGTCTTGAAGCTTCCGCAAAATGGACATTCGGTGAAATACCAGCCTGTTCAGAGATGTCCCATTGATTTTTTCAGCAGAATTTTCAGAAATGAATTTTTAATTTTAATATTTTTCCCTTTGATATAAATCACATCTGTTCTTATTGAACAAAACTGTAACCGATGGCAATGTTCGAGATATTTCTATTCATTCTGTACCAACTGTCAATATTCTTAAAATAAACCCTTGTTGTGAGTTGAAAAGAATCAATAAATGACTTTGTTGACATGGTTTTACTGCCTGTTCACTTCATGGAAACCATTGAGGCGTTTATGTAAATAAACACAGAAATAGAAGTCCCAGATTAGAGCATTGAGCGACAGAAACACAATGAATGTTTCCCCATCAACACAGCACAGAAATAGAGATTGCGAAATGCAAATGTCCCAACGAATTCCAGCAACTATTGATTGTTGGGACATTTCTCTCAGTTCAAGGAAAAAGAATAACGATGATATCCACGGACAGAATGTGGAAAGTTTCCCGGTAGTCACCTTATATAGCGACACGACAAATGTGTTGGTGCAAATTTCCTGTATCCTCTCCCTCTCTGCCTCTCTTTCCGATTTCCAGCTTCTGTCTTGACTCTAAAGCATGGGTCATTGATTTTATCCCACAACAAGACGACAAACATCTTAGAAAACATATCCCTCAGACATAAGTCTCGACCTCGAACCAAATCGATGGGAGTGCACAGAGGGAGATTGGCAGTAAAATGTGTCTTGCGAATTCAATGATCTGGGAGTGTTGGATTGGACAGTGATCTTTACTCTGTATCCAACCGGTGATGTCATTGCGTTGGGAATGATTCATGGGAATGTTTCGAGGGTCCTTTTCTCTGAATCTAAAACGTGCTCTCCCTGCCCTGGGAGTGATTGATGTTAAATTGAAAAGGGAGCTTTTCTCTGTATCTAACCCCTGCTGTAACTGCCCTGGGAGTGTTTGATGGGAAAGTGTAAATGATGATTAAATCTGTATCTATAACGTGATGTCTCTACCCTGGGAGTTTTGATGGTACAGTGCACAGGGAGCTTTACTCTGTATCTAACAGGGGCTGTCTCTGCCCTGGGAGTGATTGATGGGACAGTTTAGATGGTCCTTCACTCTGCATTTAACCCTTGCTGTATCTGCCCTGTCAGTATTTGATGTGACAGTGTAGAGCGAGCTTAACTCTGTATCTAACACTTGTTGTACCTTCCTTGGGAGTGATTGCTTGGACAGTTTAGAGGGTATTTCACTCTGTACTTAACACGTGCCATCCCTGCCCTGGGAGTGATTGATGGGACAGGTTACAGGGACTATTACTCTGTATCTAAACCGTGCTTTTCCTGCCAAGGGCGTGATTAATGGGACAGTGTAGAGTGAATTTCACTCTGTATGTAACCCTTGCTGTACCTGCTGTTGAAGTGATTGATGGGACATTTTAGAAGGAGATTTACTCTTTATGTAAACCTTGCTGTAAGTGCCCTGGGAGTGTTTGATGGGAAAGTTTAGAGGGAGATTTATTCTGTATCTAACCCGTGCTCTCCCTACCCTGGGAGTGATTGCTGGGACAGATTAGAGGGAGCTTTACTCTGCATCTAACACGTGCTGTCCCTCCCTGGGATTGATTGCTGGGACAGTTTAGAGGGAGCTTCACTCTGTACTTACCATTGCTGCACCTGCCCTGTCAGCGTTTGATGTGACAGTGTAGAGCGAGCTTTAACCTGTATCAGCACTTGATGTACATGTCCTGGGAGTGATTGATGGGACAGTTCAGAGGCTCCTTCAGTCTGCATTTCACCCTTGCTGTAACAGCCCTGTCAGTGTTTGATGTGACAGTGTAGAGCGAGCTTTACTCTGTATCTAACACTTTGCTGTACCTGCCCTGGGAGTGTTTGATGGGAAAGTGTAGAGGAATATGTACGCTCTGTCAAAACAGTGCTGGCCCTGCCCTGGGAGCGATTGACGGGAATGTTTCGAGGGAGATTTACTCTGTTTCTCACCCGTGCTATATCTGCCCTGGCAGTGTTTGATGGAACAGTGTAGAGGGAGCTTTACTATATGTCTAACACGTGCTATACCTGCCCTGGTAGTGTTTGTTGGGACAGTTTAGAGTGAACTTAAATTCGTATTGAAACCGTGCTCTCCCTGCCCTTGGAGTGATTGCTTGGACAGTTTAAGGGACCTTTAATCTGTATCTAACACATGCTGTCCCTGCCTTGGGAGTGATTGATGGGACAGTTTAGAGCGACTTTCACACCGTATTTTCCTCTTGCTGTACATGCCCTGGCTGTGTTCGAAGGGACAGTGTGGATTGAGCTTTACTCTGTATCAAACCGTTGGTGTGCCTGCACTGGGAGTGTTTGATGTGACAGTTTGGAGGGACCATTACTATGTATTTAAACCGTGCTCTCCCTGCCCTCGGAGATATTGATGGGACAGTTTAGAGGGAATTTACTCTATCTCACTCCCGTGCTATCCCTGCCCTGGGCGTGATTGAATGGACAATTTCGTGGGACCTTTAATCTGTATCTAACACATGCTATCCCTGCCCTGGGAGTCATTGATTGGGCAGTTTAGAGTGATCTTCACTCTCTATCTAACCCTTGCTGTACCTGCCCTGGGAGTGTTCGATTGGACAGTTTAGAGGGAGCTTTTCTCTGTATTTAACCTTTGCTGCAACTGCCCTGAGAGTGTTTGATGGGACAGTTTAGAAGGTACATTACTATGTTTTTAAACCATGCTGTCCCTTCCCTTGGATTGTTGCTGGGACAGATTAAGGAACCTTTAATATGTATATAACATGTGCTGTCCCTGCCCTGGGAGTGAATGATGGGACAGTTAAGAGGGAGATTTACGCTCTATCTAACCCATGCTGTCCCTGCCCTGTTCGTGATGGATGGGACATTTCAGAGGGAACGTCACTCTGTATCTAACCCTTGCTTTACCTGCCCTGGGAGAGATGGTGGAAAAGTGTAGAGGGTTCTTTACTCTGTATCTAACCGGTAATGTCATTGCGCTGGGAGAGATTGATGGGACAGTTTAGAGGGACGTTTTCTCTGAATCTAACACGTGCTCTCCCTGCACTGATCGATGGGACATTGAACAGGGAGCTTTTCTTTGTTTCTAAACCTTGCTGTAACTACCCTGGGAGTGAATGATGCGGAAGTGTACCTGGTGATTAAATCTGTATCTAACCCGTGCTGTCCCTGCCATAGGAGTGATTGCTGGGACAGTTTAGAGGAGCTTTTATTCTATATCTAACCCGTGCTCTCGCTGCCCTGGGAGTGATTGATGGGACAGTGCAGATGGAGCTTTACTCTGTATCTAAAATGGGCTGTCTCTTCCCTGGGAGTGATTAATGGGACAGTTTAGATGGTCCTTCACTCTGTATTTAACCCTTGCTGTACCTGCCCTGTCAGTGTTCAATGTGACAGTGTAGAGCGAGCTTTACTCTGTATCTAACACCTGTTCTCCCTGCCCTGCGTGTGTTTGATGGGCCAGTTTAGATGTTGCTTTACTCTTTATCCTACCATTGCTGTACCTGCAGTGGAAGTATTTGATAGAAAAGGGCAGTGGGATTTTTACTATGCTTTTAACCAGTGCAGTCCCTGCCCTGGGAGTGATTGTTGGGACAGTTTAGAGGGACCGTTACTCTTTATGTAACCATTGCTGGAACTGCCATGGGGGTGTTTGATGCGACAGTTTAAAGTTACATTTACTCTGTATTTAACCCGTGCTCCCCATGCCCTTGGAGTGATTGATGGGACAGGTTACAGGGACTAATACTCTGTATCTAATACTTGCTGTCCCTGCCCCGGACGTGATTAATGGGACTGGGTAGAGGGACCTTCGCACTGTATTTAACCCTTGCTGTACCTGCTCTTGGAGTGATTGATGGGACATTTTAGAGGGAGCTTTACTCTTTATGTAGCACTTGCTGTAACTGCCCTGGGAGTGTTTGATGGGAAAGTTTAGAGCGAGATTTATTCTGTGTCTAACCCATGCTATCCCTGCCCTGGGAGTGATTGCTGGGACACTTTAGATAGTCCTTCACTCTGCATTTACCCTTGCTGTTCCTGCCCTGTCAGTGTTTGATGTGACAGTGTAGAGCGAGCTTTACTATTCATCCAACACTTGCTGTATCGGCCCTGTGAGTGTTTGATGGAAAACAGTGGAGGGATATTTACTGTGCGTTTCACCAGTGCGGTCCCTGCCCTGGGAGTCATTGCTGGGACAGTTTAGAGTGAGCTTTACTCTTTATCTAACCCGTGCTGTTCCTGCCCTGGGAGTGTTTACTGGGAAATTATTAAGGGAGATTTAGCCTGTAAATAACCCGTGCTGTCCCTGCCCTGGGGGTGATTGATAGGACATTTAGTGGGAGCTTTACTCTTTTTGTAAACCTTGCTGTAACTGCCCTGGGAGTGTTTGATGGGAAAATTTAGAGGGAGATTTACTCTGTATCTCTCCCGTGCTCTCAATGCCCTGGGAGTCATTGCTGGGACAGTTTAGAGGGAGCTTTATTCTGTATCTAACACGTGCAGTCCCTGCCCTGGGAGTGATTGATGGGACAGTTTAGAGGGTCCTTCACACTATATTTAACCCTTGCTGTACCTGCCCTGTCCGTGTTTGATGTGACAGTGTAGAGCGAGCTTTACTCTGTATCTAACACTTTGCTGTAACTGCCCTGGGAGTTATAGATGGGACAGTTTAGAGGGACTTTTACTCTGTATCTAACCCGTGCTGTTCCTGCCCAGGGCGTGATTGTTGGGACAGTATAGAGGGAGACTTTCTCTATATCTAACACGTTCTCTCCCTGACCTGGGAGTGATTGATGGGACAGTTTAGAGGGTCTTTCACCCTGCACTTAACCCTTGCTGTACCTGCCCTATCAGTGTTTGACGTGACAATGTAGAGCGAGCTTTACTCTGTATATAACATATGCTGTCCCGGCCCTGGGAGTGATTGAAGGGGCAGTTTAGAGGGTCCTTCACTCTGTATTTCACCTTTGCTGTACCTGCTCCATCAGTGTTTGATGTGACAATGTGGAGCGATCTTTACTCTTTATCCAAACCTTGCTGTACCTGCCCTGGAACTATATGATGGAAAAGATTAAAGGAATCTTTACTATGTATTTAACCAGTGTCGTCCCTGCCCTGGGAGTCATTGCTGGGAAAGTTTAGAGGGACCTTTACTCTTTATCTAACACTTGCTGTTCCTGCCCTGGGAGTGTTTAATGGGAAAGTTTAAAGGGAGATTTACTCGGAATATAACCCTTGCTGTCGCTGCCTGGGAGTGATTGATGACACATTTTAAAGGGAACTTTACTCTTTATGTAACCCTTGCTGTAACTGCCCTGGGAGTCATTGCTGGGAAAGCTTAGATGGACCTTTACTCTGTATCTAACACGTGCTCTCCCTTCCCTAGGAGTGATTGCTGGGACAGTTTCGAGGGACTTTCACTCTGTACATAACACGTGCCATCCCTGCCCTGGGAGTGATTGATGGGACCGTTTAGAGGGACTTTTACAATGTATCTAACTCGTGCTCTCATTGCCCAGGTCGTGATTAATGGGACAGTGAAGAGGGATCTTCACTCTGTATTTAACCCTTGCTGTACCTGCCCTGGGAGCGTTTGATGTTACAGTGTAGAGCGAGCTTTACTCTGTATCTAATCTTTGCTGCACCTGCCCTGGGAGTGTTTGAATGGAAATTTTAGAGGGAGCTTTGCTTACTTTCTAACAATTGCTGGAGCTGCTCTTGGAGTGTTTTATAGGACAGTTTAGAGGGAGCTTTACTCTGTATCTAAAACGTGCTGTACCTGCCCTTGGAGTGTTTTAGAGGACAGTTTAGAGGGAGCTTTACTCTGTATCTAAAACGTGCTGTACCTGCCCTTGGAGTGTTTGATGGGACAGTTTAGAGGGAGCTTTTCTCTGAATCTAACCTTTGCTGTACCTGCCCTGGGAGTGTTTGATGGGAAAGTGTAGAGGAATATGTACGCTCTGTCAAAACAGTGCTGGCCCTGCCCTGGGAGCGATTGATGGGAATGTTTCGAGGGAGATTTACTCTGTTTCTCACCCGTGCTATATCTGCCCTGGCAGTGTTTGATGGAACAGTGTAGAGGGAGCTTTACTATATGTCTAACACGTGCTATACCTGCCCTGGTAGTGTTTGTTGGGACAGTTTAGAGTGAACTTTAATTCGTATTGAAACCGTGCTCTCCCTGCCTTGGGAGTGATTGATGGGACAGTTTAGAGCGACTTTCACACCGTATTTTCCTCTTGCTGTACATGCCCTGGCTGTGTTCGAAGGGACAGTGTGGATTGAGCTTTACTCTGTATCAAACCGTTGCTACTCTGTATCTAACCAGTAATGTCATTGCGCTGTGAGAGATTGATGGGACAGTTTAGAGGGACGTTTTCTCTGAATCTAACACGTGCTCTCCCTGCACTGATCTATGGGACATTGAACAGGGTGCTTTTCTCTGTTTCTAAACCTTGCTGCAACTACCCTGGGAGTGAATGATGCGGAAGTGTACCTGGTGATTAAATCTGTATCTAACCCGTGCTGTCCCTGCCATAGGAGTGATTGCTGGGACAGTTTAGAGGAGCTTTTATTCTATATCTAACCCGTGCTCTCGCTGCCCTGGGAGTGATTGATGGGACAGTGCAGAGGGAGCTTTACTCTCTATCTAAAATGGGCTGTCTCTTCCCTGGAAGTGATTAATGGGACAGTTTAGATGGTCCTTCACTCTGTATTTAACCCTAGCTGTACCTGCCCTGTCAGTGTTCAATGTGACAGTGTAGAGCGAGCTTTACTCTGTATATAACACCTGTTCTCCCTGCCCTGCGTGTGTTTGATGGGCCAGTTTAGATGGTGCTTTACTCTTTATCCAACCATTGCTGTACCTGCAGTGGAAGTATTTGATAGAAAAGGGCAGTGGGATGTTTACTATGCTTTTAACCAGTGCAGTCCCTGCCCTGGGAGTGATTGTTGGGACAGTTTAGAGGGACCGTTACTCTTTATGTAACCCTTGCTGGAACTGCCATGGGGGTGTTTGATGCGACAGTTTAAAGTTACATTTACTCTGTATTTAAACCGTGCTCCCCATGCCCTTGGAGTGATTGATGGGACAGGTTACAGGGACTAATACTCTGTATCTAATACTTGCTGTCCCTGCCCCGGACGTGATTAATGGGACTGGGTAGAGGGACCTTCGCACTGTATTTAACCCTTGCTGTACCTGCTCTTGGAGTGATTGATGGGACATTTTAGAGGGAGCTTTACTCTTTATGTAGCACTTGCTGTAACTGCCCTGGGAGTGTTTGATGGGAAAGTTTAGAGCGAGATTTATTCTGTGTCTAACCCATGCTATCCCTGCCCTGGAAGTGATTGCTGGGACACTTTAGATAGTCCTTCACTCTGCATTTACCCTTGCTGTTCCTGCCCTGTCAGTGTTTGATGTGACAGTGTAGAGCGAGCTTTACTGTTCATCCAACACTTGCTGTATCGGAACTGTGAGTGTTTGATGGAAAAGAGTGGAGGGATATTTACTGTGTATTTAACCAGTGCGGTCCCTGCCCTGGGAGTCATTGCTGGGACAGTTTAGAGGGAACTTTATTCTTTATCTAACCCTTGCTGTTCCTGCCCTGGGAGTGTTTAATGGGAAATTCTAAAGTGAGATTTACCCTGTATCAAACCCGTGCTGTCCCTGCTCTGGGAGTGATTGATGGGACATTTTGAGGGAGCTTTACTCTTTTTGTAAACCTTGCTATAACTGCCCTGGGAGAGTTTGATGGGAAAGTTTAGAGGGAGATTTACTCTGTATCTAACCCGTGCTCTCCCTGCCCTGGGAGTGATTGCTGGGACAGTTTAGAGGGAGCTTTATTCTGCATTTAACACGTGCAGTCCCTGCCCTGGGAGTGATTGATGGGACAGTTTAGAGGGTTCACCAATCTGCATTTAACCCTTGCTGGACCTGCCCTGTCAGTGTTTGATGTTACAGTGTAGAGCGAGCTTTACTCTGCATCTAGCACTTGCTGTAACTGCCCTGGGAGTGATTGATGGGACAGTTTAGAGGGACTTTTACTCTGTATCTAACCCGTGCTGTTCCTGCCCAGGGCCTGATTGTTGGGACAGTATAGAGGGAGCTTTTCTCCATATCTAACACGTGCTGTCCCTGCCCTGGGAGTGATTGATGGGACATTTTAGAGGGTCCTTCACTCTGTATTTAACCCTTGCTGTACCTGCCCTATCAGTGTTTGACGTGACAATGTAGAGCGAGCTTTACTCTGTAAATAACATATGCTGTCCCGGCCCTGGAGTGATTGAAGGGGCAGTTTAGAGGGTCCTTCACTCTGTATTTCACCTTTGCTGTACCTGCTCCATCAGTGTTTGATGTGACAATGTGGAGCGATCTTTATTCTTTATCCAAACCTTGCTGTACCTGCCCTGGAACTATATGATGGAAAAGAGTAAAGGGATCTTTACTATGTATTTAACCAGTGCGGTCCCTGCCCTGGGAGCCATTGCTGCGAAAGATTAGAGGGCCCTATTCTCTTTATCTAACCCTTGCTGTTCCTGCCCTCGGCGTGTTTAATGGGAAAGTTTAAAGGGAGATTTACTCTGTATATAACCCTTGCTGTCCACGCCCTGGGATAGATTGATGGGATATTTTAGAGGCAACTTTACTCTTTATGTAACACTTGATGTAACTGCCCTGGGAGTGTTTAATGGGAAAGTTTAGATGGACCTTTACTCTGTATCTAACACGTGCTCTCCCTGCCCTGGGAATGATTGATGGGACAGTTTAGAGGGACTTTTACTATGCATTTAACCCGTGCTCTCATTGCCCAGGGCGTGATTAACGGGACAGTGAAGAGGGACCTTCACTCTGTATCTAACCCTTGCTGTACCTGCCCTGGGAGCGTTTGATATTACAGTGTAGCGCGAGCTTTACTCTGTATCTAAACTTTGCTGTAGCTGCCCTGGGAGTGTTTGATGGGAAAGTGTCGAGGGAGATTTACTCTGTATATAACACGTGCTGTCCCTGCTCTTGAAGGGAAAGTTTAGAGAAAGCTTTGCTTTGTTTCTAACACTTGCTGTATCTGCTCTTGGAGTGTTGATAGGACAGTTTAGAGGGAGTATAACTCTGTATCTAACACGTGCTGTACCGGCCCTTGGAGTGTTTGATGTGTCAGTTTAGAGGGAGATTTACTCTGTATCTAACACGTGCTGTACCTGCTCTTGGAGTGTTTGATGGGACATTTTAGGAGGAGCTTTACTCTGTATCTAACACTTGTTGTACCTGCCCTGGGAGATTTGATTGTACAGATTAGAGGGATCTTTACTCTTTATCAAACCCTTGCTCTACCTGCCCATTGAGTGATTGATGGAACAGCTTAGAGCTGCTTTTATTCTGTATCTAACATGTGCTGTACATGACCTGGGAGCGTTTGATGGGACTGTTTAGAGGGAACATTACAATGTATTTAACTCGTGCTATATCTGCCCTGACTGTGATCGGTGGGACAGTTTACAGAGAAATTTACTCTGTATCTAACCCGTGCTGTCCCTGCCCTGGGAGTGATTGATGGGACAGATAAGAAGGATGTTTACTCTATGTATCAAATCCGTTCTGTACCTGTCCTCGGAGTGATTAACGGGACAGTTTGGAGTGTCTTTTACTCTGTATCTAACACCTGCTCTCCCTGCCCTGGGAGTGATTGATGGGACAGTGAACAGGGAGCTTTTCGCTGTATCGAACTCTTGCTATAACTGCCCTGGGAATGTTTGATGGGAAAGTGTACAGGGAGATTAAATCTGCATCTAACCCGTGCTGTCCCTGCCCTGGGAGTGATCAATGGGACAGTTACAGGGTCATTTACTCTGCACCTAACCCGTGCTGTAGCTGCCCTGCGAGTGTTTGAACGGACAGTTTCGAGGGACCATTACTATGTATTAAATCATGCTGTCCCTGCCATGGGAGTGAGAGTTTGGACAGTTTATAGGGGCCTTTACCCTGTATCTTACCCTTTCTGTTCCTGCCCTGGATGTGTTTGATGGGGCTGTGTACAGTGATGCTTTACTCTATATCTAACACTTACTGTACCTGCCCTGGGAGTGTGTGGTGGGAAAGTTTAGAGGGATATTTTCTCTGTATCTAACACGTGCGCTGAGAGCGATTGATCGGACAGTTTGTACAGACCTTTACTCGCTATCTAACACTTGCTGTACCTGCCCTTAGAGTGTTTGATGGGACAGTGTAGAAGGACCATTCCTCTGTATCTAACACATGCTCCCCTGCCCTGGGAGTGATTGAAGGGGCAGTTTGGATGGAGCTGTACTCTGGATCTAACCCTTGCTGTACCTGCCGTGGCAGTGTCTCATAGGAAAGTGTAGCGGGAGATATAATCTGTATCTAACCCGTGACGGCCCTATCCTGGGAGTGTTGGTTTGGACAGTTTAGCAGGTCATTTATTCTGTATCTAAAACGTGCTGCACCTGCCCTGGGAGTCTTTGATGGGACAGTTTAGAGGGTCCCTTACTATGTATTTAACACATGCTCTCCCTGCCCTGGGAGTGATTGCTCGGATAGTTTAGAGGAACGTTTACTCCATATCAAACAAGTGCTGTCCCTGCTCTGGGAGTGATTGATGGGACAGTTTAGAGGGATCTTTACTATGTATTTAACCCGCGCTGTCCCGGCCCTGGTAGTGGTTGCTGGAACAGTTCAGAGGGACCTTTACTCTGTATTTAACCAGATCAGTGCCAGACCTGGGAGTGATTGCTGGCACAGTTTAGAGGGAACTTTACTCTGTATCTAACACTTGCTGTCCCTGCCCAGTGAGTGATTGATGGGGCAGTTTAGAGGGAGCTAACGCTGTATCTATTCACTGCAGTCTCTGTCCTGGAATTGATTGATGGGACAGTTAATAGGGACCTTTACGATGTATTTAACCCGCGCTGTCCCTGCCCTGGGAGTGATTTCTGGTACAGTTTAGGGGTACCTTTACTCTGTATTTAACCAGATCTGTGCCAGACATGGGAGTGATTGCTGCCCTAAAGTGATTGTTTGGACATTTTATAGGGACCTTCACTCTGTATCTAATCCTTGCTGAACCTGCCCTAGGAGTGTTTGATGGGACATTGTAGAGCGAGCTTTACTCTGTATCTGACCTTTGCTGTAGCTGGCCTGGGAGTGTTTGATGGGAAAGTGTAGAGGGACAATTACGCTGTATCAAAACACGTGCATTCCCTGCCCTGGGAGTGATTGATGGGACTCTTTGGTCGGACCTTTACTCGATATCTAACATGCGAGTCATTGATGGGACAGTGTCGAGCATGCTTTACTCTGTATCTAACCTTTGCTGTACCTGCACTGGGAGTTTTTGATGTGAAAGTGTTGAGGGAGATATACGCTGCATCAAACCGGTGCTGTCCCTGCCCTGGGAGCGACTGATGGGAAAGTTTAGATGGAACTTTACACTGAATATAACACGTGATGTTCCTTCCATGGGAGTGTTTGATGAGACAGTTTAGAGGAATGCCTTATTCTGTTTCTAACCCATGCTGTCCCTGCCCTGTGAGTGATTGATGGGTCATTTTAAATGGATCTTTACTCTGTATCTATCACGTCCTATACCTGCCTTGTGACTGTTTGGTGGGATAGTTTTTAACCCGTGCTCTCCCTGCCCCTGGGAGTGATTGCTGGGTCAGTTTAGATAAATCTTTACTCTATATCATACACGTTCCGTCCCTGCCCAGGGATTGATTGATGGGACAGTTTAGAGGGAGCTTTACGCTGTATCTAACACGTGCTGTCCCTGCCCTGGGAGTGATTGATGTGACAGTTTAGAGGGAGCTTTACGCTGTATCTAACACGTGCAGTCCCTGCCCTGTGATTGATGGATGTGACAATATAAAGGGAACTTTACAATGTATTTAACCAGTGCTGTCCCAGACCTGGGAGTGAATGGTGGGACAGATTTGAGGGAATGTATTTAACCCGTGCTGTATCTGCCCTGCGAGTGTTTGATGGGAAAGTGCAGAGTGCCATTTAGGCTTTATCAAACTCGTGCTGTACCTGACTTGGTAGTGTTTGATGGGACAGCTAAGTGGGAACTTTACAATGTATTTTACCCGTGCTGTACCTGCCCTGGGAGTGACTGATGGGGCAGTTTAGAAGGACATTTACTCTGTTTCTAACACTTGCTGTGCGTGCCCTCGCCGTGTTTGATTGGACAGTTTAGAGGGAGCTTTACTCTTTATCCAACTCTTGCTGTACCTGCACTGTGTGTGTTTGATTGGACAGTTTAATGGGAGCTTTACTCTGTGTCTAACACTTGCTGTACCTGCCCTGGGAGTGTTTGATTGTACAGTTTAATGGGAGCTTTACTCTGTGTCTAACACTTGCTGTACCTGCCCTGGGAGTGTTTGATGGACAGTGTAGAGAGAGCTTTACTCTTTATCCAACCCTTGCTGTACCTGCCCTTCGAGTGTTCAACAGATCAGTGTCGAGGGAGCTTTATTCTGAATATAACTCTTGCTGTACTTTCCTTGGGAGTGTTTGATGGGAAATATAGAGGGAGATATACTCTGTATATAACAGGTGCCGTCCCTGCGCTGGGAGTGATTGATGTGACAGTTTGGAGGAAAATGTACTATGTATCTAACACATGCTGCACTTTCTTGGGACTGTTTGGTGGGACAGTTTCGTGTGACTTTTACTATGCATTTAACACGTGCTGTCCCTGCCCTGAGAGTGACTGATGGGACAGTTTAGAGGAACCTTCAATCTGTATCTAACGTTTGCTGAACCTGCCCTTGGAGCGTTTGATTTGACAATGTAGAGGGTGCTTTACTCTGTATCTAACCTTTGCTGTACTTGTCCTGGGAGAGATTGATGGGACAGTGTGGAGGGAGATTTACTCTGTATCAAACCCGTGCTGTCCCGGCCCTCGAAGTGATTGAGCGGACAGTTTAGAGGGACATTTACACTGTATCTTACACGTGCTGCACCTGCCCTGTGAGTGATCGATGCGACAGTATATAGGGACATTTACTATGTATTTAATCAGTGATCTGCCTGCTCTGGGAGTGATGGCTGGGACAGTTTAGAGGGACATTTATTTGTAACTACCACGTGCTGTCCCTGCCATGGGAGTGATTTGTGGGCCAGTTCAGAGAGACCTTGACTGTGTATCTAATACTTGTTGTCACTGACTTGGGAGCGTTTGATGGGAAAGTGTAGGGGGCGATTTACTCTTTATCTAACCCATGCTAACCCTGCCCAGGGACAGTTTAGAGGTAGATTTACTATGAATTTATACAGGTCTGTTGATGCCCTGGGAGTGATTGCTGGGAGAGTATAGAGCGAATTTTACTCTGTATCTAACCCTTGCTTTCCCTGCTCTACGACTTTTTGATGTGAAAGTGTATAGCGAGCTTTACTCTATATCTATACTTTGGTGTCCCTGCTCTTGCAGTGATTGATGGGACAGTTTAAAGGGGCCTTTATTCTGTATCTAACACTTGCTGTGCCTGCCCTGGGAATGATTGATGGGGCAGTGTAGAGTGAGTTTACTCTTTATCCAACACATGCTGTACCTGACCTGGGAGCGTTTGATGGCACAGTTTAGAGGGACATTTTCTGTGTATTTAACCTGTGCTATCCATGACTAAAGCTTATGATTTCAAATAAAACTGTTGGACTTTAACCTGCTGTTGTGCGACTTCTCACTTTTGTCCACCCCAGTCCAACACCGGCATCTCCGCATCATATCCTTCACCTGGAAGTGATTGATGAGGCAGTTTTGAGGGACCTTTACTCTGTATCTAAATGGTGCTGTTCCTGCCCTAGGAGTGATTGACGGAACAGTGCAGAGAGACCTTTAGTCTTTATCCAACAGTTGCAGTTCCTGCCATGGGGGTGTTTGATGGGAAGGTTTGGAGGGATCTTTACTCTGTATCTAACCATTGATGTACCTGCCCTGGGAGTGTTTGTTGGGACTGCATAGAGGGAGATTTACTGTGTAACTAACATTTGCTGTACATGCCCTGGGAGTTTTTGATGGAACTTTTTAGAGAGACAATTACTGTGTATTTAAACCATGCTGTCCCTGCCCTGGGAGTGATTGATATGACTGTTTAGACGGACCTTTACTCCGTATCTAACAATTACTGTACCTGCCCTGGGAGTGCTTGATTGGAAAGTTTAGAGGGAGCTTTACTCTTTAACCAACATGTGCTGTAACTGACCTGGGAGTGTTTGATGGGACAGTTTAGGGGGACAATTACTGTGTATTTAACCCATGCTATCCCTGCCATGGCAGGGATTGATGGGACAGTTTAGATGTAGCTTTACTCTGTATCTAACCCGTGCTTTACCTGCCCTGGGAGTGTTTGATGGGACAGTGTAAAGGGAGCTTTACTCTGTATCTAACGCTTGCTGCACCTGCACTTGGCGTGTTTGTTGGGACAAATTAGCGGGAGATTTACTCTGTATCTAACCTTTGCTGTATCTATCCTGGGAGCGTTTGATGGAACAATTTACAATTACCATTACTCTCTATTTAAACCATTTTGTCCCTGCCCTGGGAGTGATTGATAGGACAGTTTAGAGGGATGCCTTGCACTCTATCTAACCATTGCTGTCCCTGCCCTTGGATTGATTGACGGGTCAGTTTAGATGGATCTTTACTCTGTATCTAACACGTGCTGTGCCTGCCCTGGGAATGACAGCTGGGACAGTTTAAAGGACCTTTACTCGATATCTAACAACTGCTGTCCCTGCCCTAGGAGTGATTGATGAGACAGTTTAGAGGGATCTTTGCTCTGAATCTAACATGTGCTGTAAACGCCCTGGGAGTGTTTGATGGGACAGTGTAGAGGGAACTTTACTCTTTATACAACCATTGCTGTACCTGCCCTGGGAGTTTTTGATGGAGAAGAGCAGAGGGAGATTTAAGCTGTATATAACTCGTGCTGTCCCTGCACTGGGAGTGATTGATGGTACAGCTTAGAAGGACTGTTACTCTGAATCTAGCAATTGCTGTACCTGTCCTGGGTACGTTTGATGGGGCAGTTTAGAGGTAGTTTTACTATGTGTTCATCCCATGCTGTCCTTACACTTCCAGTGATTGATGGGGCAGTTTTTTAGGGAACTTTACTCCGTATCTAACCGGTGCTTTACCTACCCTGGTAGTGACTGATGGAACAGTGAACAGGAAGGTTTACTCTGTAACTAGTCATTGCAGTCCCTGCCTTAGGAGTGATTGATGGGACAGTTTAGATGGATCTTTAGTCTGTATCTATCCCTCTAAGCTGTCCCATCAAACACTCCCAGGGCAGGTACAGCAAAGGTTTGATACAGATTAAATGCCCCTCTAAACTGTCCCAGCAATCACTCCCAGTGCAGGGACAGTAAGTGTTAGATACATAGTAAATGCCCCTATAAACTGTCCCATCATTCACTCCCAGGACTGGGACAGCACTGTTTAAATACATAAGAACATAAGAACATATTGTATTGCATCTGCCAAATCTCCGCCCACTCACCCAGCCTGTCTATATCCCCTTGTAGGTTTGTTATGTCCTCCTCACTTTCTACTTTCCCTCCCATCTTTGTATCATCTGCAATCTTTGATATGTTACACTCGGTCCTCTCCTCCAAATCGTTAATATAGATTGTAAAGAGTTGGGGACCCAGCACCGACCCCTGCGGAACAACACTGGCTACTGGTTGCCAGTCCGAGAATGAACCATTTATCCCAACTCTCTGCTTCCTTTTAGATAACCAATCCTCCACCCATGCCAGAATATTACCCCCAATCCATGGATTTTTTATCTTGAGCAATAATATTTTATGTGGCACCTTGTCGAATGCCTTCTGGAAGTCTAAATACACTATGTCCACTGTTTCCCCTTTCTCCACCCAGTACGTTATGTCCTCAAAGAAATTAAGCAATTTTGTCACAGATGACTTCCCCTTCATAAAGCCATGCTGAGGTTGTCCTATTAAATTATGTTTATCTAAATGTTCCGTTACTGTCTCCTTAATAATAGACTCCAAAATTTTACCCACCACAGATGTTAGGCTAACTGGTGTATAATTTCCAGCCTTCTGCCTGCTCCCCTTTTTAAATAAGGGTGTTACATTAGCAGTTTTCCAATCTGCCGGGACCTTTGCTGAGTCCAGGGAATTTGGAAAATTATTACCAAAGCCTCCACAATCCCTACTGCCACTTCCCTCAAGACCCTAGGATGTAAGACATCAGGTGCAGGGGATTTATCCGCCTTGAGTCCCATTATTTTACTGAGTACCAATTCCTTAGTGATTTTAATCGTATTTAACTCCTCTCCCCCGAGAGCCCCCAGTTTGTCCAGTGTTGGGATATTCTTAGTGTCCTCTACCGTAAAGCTGTAGCTGACCTGGGAGTGTTTAACGGGACAGTTTGAAGGAGACTTTCCTCTGTATCGAACACTTGCTGTGCATGCACTTGGAGTGTTTGGTGGGACCGTGTAGAGGGAGCTTTGCTCTGTATCTAACGCTTGCTGTACCTGCCCTTGGAGTCTCTGTTGGTACAGTGTAGAGGGAGATTTACTCTGTATCTAACCCGTCCTGTCCCTGCCATTGGAATGATTGATGGGACAGTTTAAAAGGACTTTTACTCTGTATCCAACACGTGCTGTACCTGCCCTGGGAGTGTTTGATGTCATGATGCGGAGATGCCGGTGTTGGACTGGGGTGGACAAAATTGAGAGGTCGCACAACACCAGGTTATAGTCCAACAGTTTTATTTGAAATCACAAGCTTTCGGAGCTATCGATTTGCTCCTTCCTCAGGTGAAGTTCACCTGAGGAAGGAGCAAATCGATAGCTCCGAAAGCTTGTGATTTCAAATAAAAGTGTTTGATGTGACAGTGTAGAAGGATGCTTTACTCTAATTTAACCCATGCTGAGCCTGCCCTGGGATTTTTTGATGGGAAGGGGTAGATGGAGAATGACTCTGTATCTAACCCGTGCTGTCCCTGCCCTGGGAGTGATTGATGGGACAGTTTAGAGTGAGCTTGACGCTGTATCTAACACGTGCTGTCCCTCCCCTTGGAGTGATTGATGGGACATTTTAGAAGGAACTTCACTCTGTATCTAACCCTTGTTGTACCTGCACTGGGAGAATTTAATGGGAGAGTGTAGAGGGAGCTATTCTCTTCATCTAACCTTTGCTTTACCTGCCCTAGGAGTGTTCAAATGGAAAAGTGTAGAGGGAGCATTACTCTGTCTCCACCCCTTGCTGTACCTGCCGTGAGAGCGTTTGATGGGACAGTTTAGAGGGAACATTATTTGTATTTCATCCGTGCTGTCCCTGCCCTGGGAGTTATTGTTGGGACAGTTTAGAGAGAACTTTACTGTGTATCTAACACTTGCTGGACCTGCCCTGGAAGTGTTTGATGGACAGTGTAGAGGCAGCTTTATGCATTATCCAACTCTTGCTGTACCTGCCCTGATAGTGTTCTATAGAAAAGTGTAGAGGGAGCATTACTGTGTCTCTAAACCTTTCTGCACCTGCCCTGGGAGTGTTTGATTGGAAAGTGTAGAGGTAGATTTACTCTGTATCTTACCCGTAATGTCCCTGCCCTGGGAGTGATTGATGGGACAGTTTAGAGGGATATTTACTCTGTATCTACCACGTGCTGCACCTCCCTGGGAGTTTTTGGTGGGACAGTTTAGAGGACACTTTACACTGTATCAAACACGTGCTGTCTCTGCCTTGGGAGTGATTGATGGGAGAGTTTAGAGGATGATTTATGCTGTATCAAACCCGTGCTGTCCCTGCCCTGGGATTGATTGATGGGACAGTTAACAGGTGCCTTTACTCTGATTCTAATCCTTGCTATACCTGCCCTGGGATTTTTTGATAGGACAGTGTTGAGGGAACTTTGCTCTGTATCTAACGCTTCCTCTACCTGCCCTGGGTGTGATTGATGGGACAGTTAAGAGCGACATTTACTCTGTATCTTACACGTGCCATTACTACACTGGGAGTGACTGATGGGACAGTTTAGAGGGATAATTTCTCTGTATCTAACACGTGCTGTCCCTGCCCTGGGAGTGATTGATGGGACAATTCAGAGGGACATTCAGTCTGTATCTGACACTTGCTGTACCTGCCCTGGGAATGTTTGATGTGACAGTGTTGAGCGAGCTTTACTCTATTTCTATCCTTTGCTGTACATGACTTGGGAGTGTTTGATGGGACCGTTTAGAGGACCTTCAATCTTTATCTAACGTTTGCTGTACCTGCCCGAGGAGTGTTTGATTTGACAATGGAGATGGTGCTTTACTCTGTATTTAATCTTTGCTGCACCTGCCTTGATAAAGATTGCTGTGAATGTGTAAGGGGTGATTTGCGGTCTATCAAACCCGTGCTGTCCCGGCCCAGGGAGTGATTGATGAGACAGTTTAGAGGGAGCGTTACTCTGCATCTCACACGTGCTGTCCCTGCCCTGGGAGTTTTTGATGGGAAAGTGCACAGGGAGTTTTACCCTGCATCTTACCCAAGCTAAAACTGCCCAGGGACAGTTTAGAGGCACCTTTACTGCGTATTTATACAGGTCTGTCGCTGCCCTGGGAGTGATTGCTGCGACAGTTCAGAGGGAACTTTATTCTGAATCTAACACGTGCTGTCCCAGACCTGGGAGTGATTGATGGGACAGTTTATTGGGACCTTTACTCTGTATCTAACCATTGCTGTACGTGCCCTGGGACTGTTTGATGTGACAGTGTATAGCGAGCTTTACTCTATATCTAAGTTTTACTGTCCCTGCTGTATCTAAACCGAACTGTCCCTGCCCTGGGAGTGTTTGATGAGACAGTGTATAGCGAGCTTTACTCTATATCTAAGCTTTGCTGTCCCTGCTCTCGGAGTGATGGATGGAACCGTTTAGAGGGGCCTTTATTCTGTATCTAACACGTGCTGCCCCTGCTCTGGGAGTGATTGATGGGACAGGTAATACGTACCATTACTCTTATTCTAACCTTTGCTGTACCTGCCCTGGGAGTGTTTGATGAGACACTGTAGAGGGAACTTTGCTCTGTATCTAACACGTACTGTCCCTGCCTTGGGAATGATTGATGGGACAGTTTAGAGGGAGCTTTACTCTGTATTTAACCCGTGCTCTCCCTGCCCTTGCAGTGATTGCTGGGACAGTTTAGAGGGACAATTACTCTGTATCTTACAAGTGCCATTGCTGCCCTGGTAGTGATTGATGGGACTGTTTAGAGGGACCTTTTCTCTGTTTCTAACACTTGCTGTCTCTGCCCTGGGAGTGATTGAAGGGACAGTTTAGAGGCACATTCTCTTTGTATCTAACCTTGCTGTATCTGCCCTGGCAGTGTTTGAAGGGACAGTGTAGAACGAGATTTATCCTGCATCAAACCCGTGCTGTCCCTGCCCTGGGAGCGATTGATGGGACAGTTTAGAGGGAACCCTACTGCGTATTTTACCTGTGCTATCTATGCCCTGAATGCGATTGATCGGACATATTTGAGGGACCTTACCTATGTGGCTAACACTTGCTGTAAATGCCCTGGGAGTGTTTGATGGGACAGTTCAGAGTGAGATTTACTCTTTATCCAACATTTGCTGTACCTGACCTGGGAGCGTTTGATTGGACAGTTTAGAGGGAACTTTACTATGCATTTAACCCATGCTATCCCTACCATGGCATTGATTGTTGGGACAGTTTAGCTGCAACTTTACTCTGTATCTAACCCGTTCTGTACCTTCCCTGGGACTGTTTGCTGGGGCAGTGTAGAGGGAGATTTACTCTCTATCTAACCTTTGCTCTACCTACCCTGGGAGTGTTTAAAGTGACCAGTACTGTCTATTTAAAAAATGCTGTCCCAACTTAGGGATTGATTGATCGGACAGCTTTGAGGGACCTTAACTCTGTATCTTACACTTGCTGTACCTGCCCTTGGAGTGTTTGATTGGACAGTTTAGAGGGAACTTTACTATGTATTTAACCCATGCAGTCCCTGCCATGGCAGTGATTGGTAGAGCAGTTTAGATGTAACTTTATTCTGCATATAACCCGAGCTGTACCTGCCCTTGACGTGTTTGATGGGACAGTGTAGAGGGAGATTTACTCCGTACCTAACGCTTGATGTAACTGCCCTGGGAGTATTTGATTGGACAGTGTAGAGGGAGATTTACTGTGTATCTAACGCTTGCTGTACCTGCCCTGGGAGTGTTTGTTCGGGCAGTGTAGAGGGAGATTTTCTCTCTATCTAACCTTTGCTCTACCTACACTGGGAGTGTTTAGCGGGACCATTACTGTCTATTTAAACCATGTTGTCCCTACTTTTGGATTGATTGATCGGACAGTTTAGAGGGACCTTTATTATGTATTTAACCAGTGCTTTCCCTGCCCTGGGAGTGATTGATTGGACATTTTAGAGTGACCTTTACTCTGTATCTAATCCGTGCTGTACCTGCCCTGGGAGTGACTGCTCGGACAGTTTTAGGGACCTTTACTCTATATCTAACACTTTCTGTAACTGCCCTGTGAGTGTTTGATGGGACATTGTAGAGCGAGCTTTACTCTTTACACTTTATCCATCCATTGCTGTCCCGACCCTGGGCGTTTTTAATGGAAAATTGTATAGTGAGATTTACTCTGTACCTAACCTGTGGTGTACCTGGGCTGGGGGCGTTGAATAGGACAGTTTAGAGGGATTTAAGGAGGGTGGTGGCTTAAACCCGGGTTAGGAACCCCCACCCGCCCTCCTCCTCTAACCTACTAGTCTTTTAGCAGTCTAAAAACAGAGGTCACAAATTTTTTGGTCTCAGTTTCTTTTCAGCAGGGCAGGACGGTTACCGGGAGGAGCGGGAAGTCGGCGTAGGACCAAGGGGACACAAGAACGGGAAGTCAGCGAAAGACCAGGGAGGTAAGACTAACTGGTAAGTACTTTCCTCAAACCTTCCTAGAAAGTAAAACTAAAACTAGTGGGATTTGGTTAGTTTAAAAAGGAATAAGAGGAGTACAGTATACATTGGTCTAAGTAAGCTTTGGGAAAACAAAAGTCAATAAATAAACTAAAACTAGAAAATTAAAATGTAATATAAGGGTTAAGTCATGGCAGTAGAGCTCGGACCTGTGTCATGCTCCTCCTGTAACATGTGGGAAATCAGGGACGCTTCCTGTGTCCCTGACAACCATGTGTGCGGAAAGTGTGTCCAGCTGCAGCTCATGTGGGACCGCATGACGGCCCTTGAGCTGCGGATGGACTCACTTTGGAGCATCCACGATTCTGAGAGGGTTGTGGATAGCACATTTAGTGAGTTGGTCACACCGCAGGTTAAGGCCAGCGTAGATAGTACATGGGTGACCAAAAGGCAGAGCAAGGGCAGGAAGGTAGTGCAGAAATCACCTGGGGTTGTCTCCCTTAGCAACAGGTTCACCGCCTTAGGTGCTGTTGTCGGGGGGGATGACTCATCGGGGGAAGGCACCAGCAGCCAGGCTCATGGCACCATGACTGGCTCTGTTGCAAAGAAGGGAGGGAAAAATGTGGCAGGACTATAGTAATAGGGGATTCGATTGTAAGGGGAATAGATAGGGGTTTCTGTGGTCGCGACCGAGACTCCAGGATGGTATGTTGCCTCCCTGGTGCAAGGGTCAAGGATGTCTCGGCGCGGGTGCAGAACATTCTGGAGGGGGAGGGGGAACAGCCAGTTGTCGTGATACATGTTGGTACCAACAACGTAGCTAAAAAAAGGGAAGAGGTCCTACAAGTAGAATTTAGGGAGTTAGGAGCAAAGCTAAAAAGTAGGACCTCGAAGGTAGTAATCTCTGGATTACTACCAGTGCCACGTGCTAGTAACAGTACAAAGAACAGGATAGTTAGGCTAAATACGTGGCTTGAGCAGTGGTGTAAGAGGGAGGGTTTTACATTTTTGAGGCATTGGAACCAGTTTTGTGGTAGGTGTGACCTATACAAAAGGGACGGTCTACACCTGTGCAAAGATGGAACTGATGTTCTCGGGGTAATTTTTGATCAAGCAGTTCGGGAGCATTTAAACTAGTATGGCAGGGGGCTAGAAACCTATGTAGTGAAATAGAGGAAAGTGAAAGGCAGACAGAAATAAATGGTAAAAGGGTGAGGAACAAAAAACAAAGGGCCAAACTAATTCATAAAAAATGTGAGCATAAAAAACGCCTGAGGGTTTTATACCTTAATGCGAGAAGCATCAGGAACAAGAGAGATGAATTAGCTGTGGAAATAGAGGTTAATAATTATGATCTAATTGGGATTACGGAAACATGGTTGCAGGGTGAGCAGGGCTGGGAGCTTAACATACAGGGGTATTCAGTATTTAGGAAGGATCGACAAAAAAGAAAGGGAGGAGGGGTAGCATTGCTGGTAAAAGAGGGGATAAATGCAATTGAAAGGAAGGATATTAACTCAGTTAATACAGAATCTATATGTGTGGAGCTAAGAAATAGCGAGGGGCGAAAAACATTAATAGGAGTGGTATATAGGCCTCCAAATAGTAAAATAGAGGTTGGGGAGGGCATCACGAGGGAAATTAGAGAAGCGTGCAATAAGAGCACAGCTGTCATCATAGGTGACTTTAACTTACATATAGATTGGACTAGCCTAATCAGTAAAAATAATGAGGAGGAGGAATTCCTTGAGTGTTTAAGGGATGGTTATCTGGATCAATATGTCGAGGAACCAACTCGGGAACAGGCTATATTGGACTGGGTACTGTGCAATGAGAAGGGACTAATTAGTAATCTTGTTGTACGGGGACCCTTGGGTCAGAGCGATCATAACATGATCGATTTCTCATTCGAAATGGAGAGCGAAGAAATTGACTCAGAGACTAAGGTCCTGCATTTAAACAAAGGGAATTATGATGCCATTAGACGGGAACTGAGTAGGTCTGATTGGACAACGTTCCTGGGAGGACTGGAGGTAGATAAACAATGGCAAGCATTTAAAGATAGAATGACAAAATTGCAAAAATTGTTGATACCAATCTGGCATAAAAGGAAATCTAAAAAGGTGACTCAACCGTGGATAACAGGGGAAATCAGAGACAGCATAAAATCCAAAGATAGGGCGTATAAAATAGCCAAAAAAAGCGCCAGAGCGGAAGATTGGGAACAGTTTAAGGTAGAGCAAAGAAGGACAAAGGGCTTAATCAAGAGGGGCAAAATAGCTTACGAAAGCAAGCTGGCGGAAAATATAAAAACTAACTCCAAAAGCTTTTATAAGTACATCAAGAGGAAAAGACTGGTGAAAACCAAAGTTGGTCCATTGCAGTCAGATACGGGGGAATATATAACGGGAAATAAGGAAATGGCAGACCAACTAAATGCATACTTTGGGTCAGTCTTTACGAAGGAAGAAACAAAAAACCTCCCTGGGATATCGGGAAAAATAGGGACATGGGCAAAGGAGGAACTGACGCAAATCAATATCTCTAAGGATATGGTGTTAAGGAAGCTAAAGGGATTGAAGGCGGACAAATCCCCAGGGCCTGATAACATGCATCCTAGGGTACTGAAGGAGGTGGCCCTAGAGATAGCGGATGCACTAAGTATGATTTTTCAGAATTCATTAGACTCGGGAACAGTGCCCATGGATTGGAGGGTAGCTAACGTTACCCCACTATTCAAAAAGGGGGGTAGGGAAAAGGCAGGTAATTACAGACCTGTAAGCCTTACATCAGTTGTGGGCAAAATGCTGGAGTCCATCATTAAGGATGAAATAGCGGAGCACTTAGCAAATGGGGAAAGGATAGAACAGAGTCAACATGGATTTACAAAGGGTAAATCGTGCTTGACTAAACTTTTGGAATTTTTTGAGGGAGTAACTGGTAAAATAGATGGGGGAGAGCCAGTAGATGTGGTGTACCTGGACTTCCAAAAGGCCTTCGACAAGGTCCCACATAAAAGATTAGCATGGAAAATTGAAGCTCATGGGATAAAGGGGAAAGTATTGACGTGGATAGAGAACTGGCTGTCAGATAGAAAACAGAGAGTTGGAATAAACGGCTCATTTTCTGAATGGCAGGCAGTAACAAGTGGGGTACCGCAGGGATCTGTCCTGGGTCCCCAGCTGTTCACAATTTACATTAATGACCTGGATCAGGGAGTCGGATGCAGCATTTCCAAATTTGCAGACGTCACTAAACTAGGAGGGGGGGGGGGGGGCGGTGGGCTCAGAGGAGGAGACCAGGAAGCTCCAGAGCGATTTGGACAGACTGGGTGATTGGGCGGATAAATGGCAGATGCACTATAATGTGGACAAGTGCGAAGTTATCCACCTTGGGTGCAGGAACGGGAGGGCAAATTATTATTTAAATGGCAATAAATTGGGAGAGGGGGAAGTACAGAGTGACCTGGGTGTTCTTGTACACCAGTCACTGAAGGCGAGCATGCAGGTGCAACAGGCGGTCAAGAAGGCAAACAGTATGCTGGCCTTCATAGCAAAAGGGTTGGAATACAGGAACAGGGATACCTTGCTGCAGCTGTACAGGGCACTGGTGAGACCACACCTCGAGTACTGTGTACAGTTTTGGTCGCCTCATCTGAGGAAAGATGTTCTTGCCATGGAGGGGGTGCAGCGGCGATTCACCAGGCTGATACCAGGAATGGCGGGATTGACCTATGAGGAGAGACTATGTAGTTTAGGGATGTACACACTGCAGTTTAGAAGATTGAGAGGGGACCTCATAGAAGTGTATACAATTCTGACAGGTCTAGAGAGACTAGATGCTGAAGGAATGTTTCCCTTGGCGGGTGAGAACAGAACGAGAGGACATAATTTAAGGATAAGGGCTAAACCATTTAGGACAGAAATGAGGGGGAATTTCTTCACTCAGAGGGTGGTGAACCTGTGGAACTCATTGCCACAGAGGGCAGTGTACGCCAGCTCATTAAATATATTTAAGAGGGAATTAGATATATTTCTACAGGCAAAAAGGGTTAAGGGTTACGGAGAGAAGGCGGGGACGGGATACTGAATTGGAGGATCAGCCATGATCTCATTAAATGGCGGAGCAGGCTCGAAGGGCCGGTGGCCTACTCCTGCTCCTATCTTTTATGTATCTATGTATCTATGTATTTAACTCGTGCTATCCCTGCCCTGGCAGTGATTGATTGGGCAGTTAAGAGGGACCTTTACTCCGTATCTACCCCGTGTTGTAACTGCCCTGGGAGTGATTGATGGGGCCCTGAACAGCAAGCTTTCCTCTGTATCTAACTCTTGCTGTCGAATGGAGAGGGCCACTTTACACTGTATCTAACCCGTGCTGTTCCTGCCCTGGGTGTGATTGATAGGTCAGTTTAGATGGATCTTTCGTCTGTATCTAACACGAGCTGTAGCTGCCCTGGGAGTGTTTGATGGGACAGTGTAGAGGGAGAGTTACTCTGTATCTAACCGGTGCTGTACCTGCCCTGGGAGTGTTTGATGCATCAGATTAGTGGGACCTTTACTCTGTATCTAACCCTTGCTGTTCCTGCCCTGGGAGTGTTTGATAGAACAGTGTAGAGGGATGCTTTACACTGTATCTAACCCATGATGTCCATGCCCTGTGAATGTTGATGGCACAGTGTAGTTGGAGATTTCCACTGTATCTAGTTGGTGCTGTTGCTGCGCTGAGAGTGTTTGATGGGGCAGCGTAGAGCGAGCTTTACACTTCATCGAACCCGTGCTCTACATGCCCTGTGAGTGAATGATGGGAAATTGTAGAGGGAGCTTTACTATGTATCAAATTCGTGCTGTACCTGCCCTGGGTGTGTTTGATGCGACAGTGTAGAGAGAGCTTTTCGATGCATCGAACCCTTGCTGTACCTTCCATGGGAGTTCTTGTTTTATTATTTAATCAGCAAATTCTGTACATTCCCTGTCAGTGTTCTTTGGGACACTGTAGCGGGAGCTTTACTCTGTAACTAACACGTGCTGTTACTGCCCTGGGAGTGTTTATGCGAAAGTTTAGATTGAGCTTTACTCTTTATCTAAACTGTACTGTACTTTGCACTAGTGATACTACTCCTGACCTAAACGACGCTGGACCTGTTCTGGGATTGATTGATGGCCATTTTGGAGGGAACTTTACTCTGTATATAACCCGTGCTGTCTATTCCTTTGTAGAGTTTGATGGGAAATTTTAGATTGAACTTTACTCTTTATGTAACCTGTACTGTACATTGCACTGGGATTGTTTGATGTCAGGGCTTTTTAGCAGCTTTACTCTGTATCTAACACGTGCTGTATCTGCACGGGGAGATTAGTTTGGAACAGTGTAGGGGGATATTTACTCTGTATCTAGTCCGTGCTGTCCATGTCCTGTGAATGTTTTTTGGGACAGTGAATCGGGAGCTTTACTTTGAATTTAATCCGTGCTATACATGCACGGGGAGTGTTTGATGGGATAATGTAGAGTGAGCTTTACTCTGTATCTAACCAGTGCTTTACCTGACCTGGGAGTGATTGATGGGAGAGTGTAGGCGGAATTTTCCCCTGGATCTAATTAATGCTGTATCTGCCCTTTGAGTGTTGAATCGGACAGTGCAGAGGATGCTTTATTACGTACATATTGCATCCAGTACCTGCCCTGGGAGTGTTTAAAGAGTAAATGCAGAAGGATATTTACTCTGTATCTAATCCGTGCTGTACCAGCGCTGGGAGTGTTTGATGTTGCAGAATAGAGGGAGCTTTACTCTGTATCCAAACTGTTCGGAGCCAACCATGCGAGTGTTCGAAGATACAGTATAGTGGTAGTTTTACTCTGCATCAAAACAAGCGCAGAACATGCGCTGGCAGTGTTTGAACGGTCAGTGAGGAGGGAACGTTACCCTGTTGCTAACTTGGGCTGTAATTTGCCTGGGAGTATTTGATGGAGCAGTTTGAGGGAGTACTGCTGTTCCTTCAATGATGTCCCGATCTGCTCCCGCACCATGCCTTGGTATGACATGTCCCAGCGGCAGGGCAGACACACCAGGAATGGTGGCACAGTTTTATAGAGTCGGGAAGGAGTAGCCCTGGGAGTCCTCAATATTGACTCCGGGCCCCATGAAGTTTCATGGCTTCAGGTCAAGCATTGGCAAAAAAACCTCCTGCTGATTACCACCTACCGCCCTCCCTCAGCTGATGAATCAATAACTATCCATGTTGAACACCACTTGGAAGAAGCACTGAGAGTAGCAAGGGCACATAATGTACTCAGGGTGTGGGTCTTCAATGTCCATTAACAAGAGTGGCTCAGTAGCACCACTACTGACAGAGCTGGTCGAGTCCAGAAGGTCATAACTGCCAGACTGAGCCTGCATCAGGCCGTGAGAGAACCAACACGAGGGAAAAATCTATTTGAACTCGTCCTCACCAATTTACCTGTTGCAGATGCATCTGTCCATGACAGTATTAGTATAAGTGACCACGGCACATTCATTGTGGAGACGGAGTCCCGTTTTCACACTGAGGACACCCTAATCGTGTAGTGTGGCACTACCACCGTGCTAAATGGGATAGTTTCGGGACACATCTAGCAGCTCAAAACTGGGAATCCATGAGGAGCTGTGGGTCACCAGAAGCAGCAGAATTTTATTCCACCACATTCAGTCACCTCATGGCCCGGTATATCCCTTACTCTACCATTAACACCAAGCCAGGGGACCAACCCTGCTACCATAAAGTGTGCAGAAGAGCAGGCCATGATACGACCTCTCATTCTTCGAAACTGCAGCGAATATCGGCCCATTGTGCACAATCTCTCATCATAGGACAGACCACGTATCCAAAGAATCAATCTAGTGAACCTACGTTGCAGCGCCTCGAAGGCAAGTATATCCCTCCTCAGATAAGGAAACCAAAGCAGTTCACAGTACTCCAGGTGTGGTCTCAACAAGGCCCTGTACAATTGTAGCAAGACTTCCTTACTCTTTGTCTCCAACCTCTTTGCATTAAAGGCCAACATGTCATTTGCCTTCCTTATTGCTTGTTGTACCTGCATGCTAGCTTTCTGTGTTTCTTGCACGGGGCACCCAAATCTCTCTGTACATCCACATTTAAAAGTTTCTAAACAATTTATAAATATTCTGTTTTCCTATTCTACCTGCCAATATGAATAAGCTCGCATTTCCCTACATTACACTACATTGCCAATTTACTGCCCACTCACTTAGTCTATCTATATCCCTTTGCAGATTTTTTGTGTTCTCCTCACAGCTTACTGGCCCACCAAGCTTTGTATCGTCAGCATACTTGGATACATTACACTCGGTCCCTTCATCCAGATTAATTAATATAGATTGTAAATAGCTGAGGCCCCAGCACTGAACCTTGCGGCTGCCCACTAGTTACAGACTGTTACCTGAAACAGTCCCGTTTATCCCTACTCTCTGTTTTTGTCCGTTAACCTATCCTCTATCCATGTTACTATATTACCCCAAATCCTCTGGTCACTATCTTAACTTGTTTAGTTTAAATGTCTTGAAGCTTCCGCAAAATGGACATCCAGTGAAATGCCAGCCTGTTCAGAGATGTCCCATTGAGTTTTTCAGCAGAATTTTCAGAACTGAATTTTTATTTTTAATATTTTCCCTTTGATATGAATCATATCTGTTCTTGTTGAACAAAACTGTAACCGATGCCAATGTTCGAGATATTTCTATTCATTCTGTACCAACTGTCAATATTTTTAAAATAAACCCTTGTTGAGAGTTAAAACGAATCATTAAGTTACTTTGTTGACCTGGTTTTGCTGCCATGTTCAATTCATGGAAACCATTGAGGCGTTTATGTAAATAAACACAGAAATAGAAGTCCCAGATTAGAGCATTGAGCGACAGAAACACAATAAATGTTTCAGCATCAACACAGCATAGAAATAGAGAGAGGGAAATGCAAATGTCCCAACGGATTCAAGCAACTATTGATTGTTGGGACATTTCTCAAAGTTAAAGGAAATTAAAGTAATGATGATATCCACGGACAGATTCTGGAATGATTCCCGTTAGTCACAATATATAGAGACACGGCAAATGTGTTTGTGTAAAAGTCCTGTATCCTCTCCATCTCTGCCTCTCTTTCCTATTTCCATCTTCTGTCTTGACTCTAAAGAATGGGTCATTGTCTTCACCCACAACAAGACGACAAATGTCTTAGAAAAGATTAGCCTCAGACATAGGTCTAGACCTCGAACCAAATATGGGAGTGCACAGAGGGAGCTTTTCATTAAATTGTGTCTTGCGAATTCAATGATCTGGGAGTGTTGGATTGGAAAGTGTAGAGGAAGCATTACATAGTGTCTCACCCTTGCTTTACCTGCCCTGGGAGTGATTGATGGGAGTGTGCAGAGGGAGCTTTACTCTGTATATAACCCGTGCTGTACCTTCCCTGGGAGCGTATGATGGGAAAGTATAGAGGGAGATTTACTCTGTATAAAATATCCATGCTGTACCTGCCCTGGGAGTGATTGATGGGCCAGTTTAGAGTGACCTTTACTTTGTATCTAACTCGTGCTGTAACTGCACGGGGAGTGTTTGATGGCACAGTGCAGAGGAAGCTTTAATCTGTTTCTAACCCGTGCTGTACCTGTCCTGGGAAGGTTAGCTGGGACAGTGTAGAGGGAGCTTTACTCTGCATCGAACCCGTGCTGTAGCTGCCCTGGCAGTGTTCGATGGGACAGTGCAGAGGGAGCTTTACTCTGATCCATCCAGTGCTGTGCCTGCCCTGGGAGTGTTCGATGTGACAGTGTAGAGGGAGATTTACTTTGATCCAACCCTTGCTGTACCTTACCTGGGTATGTTCGATTGGAAATTTGTAAAGGATCTTTTAGCAGTATCTAACCCGTGTTGTAACTGCAATGGGAGTTTTTGATGGGAAAGTTTAGAGGGAGGTATAGTATTATCTAACCCGTGCTTTACCTGCACTGGGATTGTATGGTGGGACAGTGCAGATGCATTTTTTTCTGTATATAATCCGTACTGTACCTGCCCTGGGAGTTATTGATGTCACAGCATAGAGGGAGATTTACTCTTTAACTAACCGGTGCTGTACCTTCCATTGGAGTGCTTGATTTATTCTGAAATACAAAGTGCTGTACATTCCCTGGCAGTGTTGGATGGGACAGTGTAGAAGGAGCTTTACCTTGTATCTAACACGTGCTGTAACTGCCCTTGGAGTGTTTGATTGCATAGTGAAAAGGGAGCTTTAATATGGATCTAAACCGTGTTTTAGCAGCCCTGGGAATGTTGGATGCGAAAGTGTAGAGGGAGTTTGGCTCTGTATCTATTCCGTGTTGTCACTGCCCTGGACGTTTTTAATGAGACCCTTTAGAGGGAGCTTTATTCTTCATCTAACCCGTGCTATACCTGTTATGGAAGTGATTGATTTGACAGTTTAGACGTATTTTTACTCTGGACCTAAACCATGCTGTACCTGCCCTGGGAGTGTTGAATGGGAGAGTGTAGAAGGTCCTTGACTCTGTACATAACGCATGCTGTACCTGCCCTGAGTGTGTTTGAAGATAAAGTGCAAAATGAGCTTGACTCTGTATATAACCCGTGCTGTATCTGCACTGGGAGTGTTGGATGGGAGAGTGCAGAGGGAGCTTTACTCTGTACATAACGCAAGCTTTACCTGCCCTGAGAATGTTTGAAAAGAAAGTTTTGAAGTAGTTTTTCTCTGTATCCAATCCGTGCGGGACCTCGCACGGGAGTGTTCAATGGGAAAGTGTAATGGGAGCTGCACTCGATATCAAATTCTGCAGTTCATGCCCTGGAATTGTTAGATGGGTCACTGCAAAATGTGCTTTCCTCTGTTGCGAACCTGGGCTGTAACTGCCCTGGGAGTGTTTGATGGGAATGTAGATCGAATTCTACTCTTTAACTAAACTGCCCTGTAACCGTTCTGGGATTGATTGATGGGAGCTTTACTCTGTATCTAACCCGTGCTGTACCTGCCCTGGGAGTGTTTGACGGGACAGTGTAGAGGGAGCGTTACTCTGTATCTAACCCGTGCTGTACCTGCCCTTGGAGTGTTTGATGAGGACAGTTTAGAGGGAGCTTTACTCTGTATCTAACACGTGCTGTACCTGCCCTGGGCGTGTTTGACTGGACAGTATAAAGGAAGTTTTACTCTCAATCTGGTCCGTGTTGTCCCTGGGTTGGCAGTGTTTGATGGGACAGTGCAGAGGGAGCTTTACTCTGTACCTACCACTTGCTGTACCTGCCCTGGGAGTGTTTGACTGGACAGTATAAAGGAAGTTTTACTCTCTTTCTCGTCCGTGTTGTCCCTGGGTTGGTAATGTTTGATGGGACAGTGTAGAGGGAGCTTTACTATGAATGTAGCCCGTGGTCTACCCGCCTTGGGATTGATTGATGGGAGGATGAAGAGAACATAAGAATCTAAGAAATAAAAAGAGAAGCCCCTCGATCCTGCTCCGCCATTCAATAAGATCCTGCCTGATCATCGACCTCCACTGCACTTTCTCAAAAAATCGATCACTCTCAGCCTTGGATATATTCAACGACTGAGCATCCACAACCCTCTGGGGCAGAGATTTCCAAAGATTCACAAAACTCTGAGTGAAGAGATTACTCCTCATCTCAGTCTTAAATGGCTTGCCACTTATCCTGACATGATGCACCCTAGATATACACGCTCCAACCAGGGAAAACAACCTCTCAGCATTTACCCTAACAATCATCTTCAGAATCTTGTATGTTTCAATGAGATCCCCTGTCATTCTTCTAATCTCCAGAGAGAACAGGCCCATTCTACACAATCTCTCATCAGAGGACAGCCCTCTCATCCCAGGAATCAATCTGGTGAACTTTCGTTGCACCGCCTCGAATGCAAGTATATCCTTACTTAGATAAGGAAACCAAATCTGTGCACAGTACTCCAGGTGTGGTCTCACCAAGGCCCGGTACAATTGTGGGATGACTTCCTTACTCTTATACTCCAACCTTCTTGCAATAAAGGCCATCATGTAATTTGCCTTCCTTATTGTCTGCTGTACCTGCATGCTAAATTTCTGTGTTCCTTGCACGGGGGACACCCAATTCTCTCTGTACATCAACATTCAAAAGTTTCTCACAAATGTAAAAATATTTTGTTTTTCTATTCTACCTACCAAGGTGAATAAACTCACATTTCCTTACATTATACTCCATCTGTCACATTACTGCACACTCACTTCGTCTATCTATATCTCTTTGCAGACTTATTGTGTTCTCCTCACAGCTTACTGTCACACCTAGCTTTGTATCGTCAGCAAACGTGGATACATTACACTCGGTCCCTTCATCTAGGACATTAATATAGATTGTAAATAGCTGAGGACCCAGCACTGATCCTTGCGACACCCCACTAGTTAAAGACTGCCAACTTGAAACAGACCTGTTTAACCCTACTCTCTGTTTTTGTCTTTCAAACTATTCTCTGTCCTTGTCACGAAATTACCCTCAAATCCTCTGGTCACCCTCTGAACTTGTTTAGTTCAAATTGCTTGAAGCTTCCGCTACATTGACATCCAGTGGAATATCAGCCTGTTCAGAGATGTTCCATTGATTTTTTCAGGAGAATTTTCAGCACTGAAATTTTTATTTTAATATTTGTTCCCTTGATATAAATCACATCTGTTCTAATTGAACAAAATTGAAACCGATGACAATGTTCGAGATATTTCTATTCATTCTGTACCAACTGTCAAAATTCCTAAAATAAACCCTTGTTGTGAGTTGAAACGAATCAATAACGGACTTTGTTGACCTGGTTTTGCTGCCGTGTTCAATTCATGGAAACCATTGAGGCGTTTATGTAAATAAACACAGAAATAGAAGTCCCAGATTAGGGCATTGAGCGACAGAAACAGGATAAATGTTTCCCCATCAACACAGCGCAGAAATAGAGAGAGCGAAATGCAAATGCCCCATACGGATTCCAGCAACTATTTATTGTTGGGACATTTCTCTAACTTAAAGGAAAATAAAGTAAAGATGATGTCCAGGACCATAATGGGGAAAGATTCCTTCCAGTCACCGTACATAGCCATAGGGCAAATGTGTTTGTGAACATTTCCTATGTCCGCTCCCTCTCTGCATCTCTCTCCTTTCCCACCTCCTGTCTTGCCTCTAAAGAATGGGTCATTGTCTTTAGAGGGATCTTTACTCTGCATCTAACACGTGCTGTAACTGCTCTGGGAGTGTTTGATTGGATAGTGAACAGGGCGCTTTTTTCTTTTACTAACCCTTGCTGTACCTTCCATCGGAGCACTTGATTTATTCTTTACCGAACAAATGCTCGACATTCCATGGCAGTGTTGGATGGGACAGTTTAGTGGGAGCTTTACTCTGTATCTAACACGAGCTGTAACTGCCCAGGGAGTGTTTGACCGTATGAGTCATTGATGGGGCAGGTTATGCGGACCTTTACTCTGTATCTAACCCTTGCTGTTCCTGCCCTCGGAGCCTTTGATGAGAAAGTGTGGAGGGAGCATTACTCTGTATCTCACCCTTGCTGTACCTGCCCTGGGAGTGTTTGATGGGACACTGTAGAGGGAGCTTTACTCTGTATCTTAACCGTGCTGTCCCTGCCCTGGGAGTGATTGATGGGTCAGTTTACTTGACCGTTTACTCTGTATCAAACACGTGTTATTCCTACCCTGGAAATGTTTGGAGGAACAGTTTAGATTAATCTGTTCTATTTATTTTACCCGTGCTTTCCCTGCCCTGAAAGTGTTTGACGCGACATTTTAGAGGGACATTAACTCTGTATTTAACACAAGCTGTCGCTGCCCTGGGAGTGATTGATTGGCAGTTTAGATGGGCCTTCGCTCTGTATCTAACCCTTGCTGTACCTGCCCTGGGAGTGTTTGATGGGACAGTGTAGAGGGAGCTTTATTCTATATCTACCCTTTGCTGTAGCTGGCCTGGGATTGATTGATGAGATAGGTTAGCAGTTCCATACACTATGTATTTAAACCATGCTCTTCTTGCCCTGGGTGTGATTGATGGGACAGTTTAGTGGGACCTTTACACTGTATCTAACCCTTTATTTTCCTGCCCTGGGAGTGTTTGATGGTTCCGTTTAGATGGAGCTTTACTATGTGTCTAACACGTGCTATACCTTCCCTGGTAGTGTTTGTTGGGACAGTTTAAAGTGAACTTTACTTTGTATTTTACCCGTGCTCTCCCTGCCCTGAGAGTGTTTGGTGGGACGGTTTAGAGTGACTTTTAGTATGTATTTAACCCGTGCTCTGCCTGCCCTGGGAGTCATTGCTCGGACAGTTTAGAGGAAGCTTCACTCTGTATCTAACACGTGCTGTCCCTACCCTGGGACTGATTGATGGGACAGTTTAGAGGGTCCTTCACTCTGTATTTAACCCTTGCTGTACTTGCCCTATCACTGTTTGATGTGACAATGTAGAGCGAGCTTTACTCTGTATCTAGCACTTGCTGTAACTGCCCAGGGGGTAATGGATGGTACAGTTTAGAGGGACTATTACTCTGTATCTAACCCGTGCTGTTCCTGCCTAGGGCGTGATTGTTGGGACAGTATAGAGGGTCCTTCACTCTGTATTTAACGCTTGCTGTACCTGCTCTATCAGTGTTTGATGTGACAATGTAGAGCGAGCTTTACTATTTATCCAACCCTTGCTGTACATTCCCTGTGATTGTTTGATGGAAAAGAGTAAAGTGATCATTAATATGTATTTAACCAGTGCGGTCCCTGCTCTGGGAGTCAGTGCTGGGAAAGTTTAGAGGGACATTTATGCTTTATCTAACCCTTGCTGTTCCTGCCCTGGGAGTGTTTAATGGGAACGTTTAAAGGGATATTAACTATGTTTATAACCCTTGCTGTCCCTGCCCTGGGAGTGATTGTTCGGATTTTTTAGAGGGAGCTTTACTCTTTATGTAAACATTGCTGTAACTGCCCTGGGAGTGTTTCATGGGAAAGTTTAGAGTCAGATTTACTCTGTGTTTAACCCTGGCTGTCCCTGCACTGGGAGTGATTGATATGTATGTTTAGATGGACCTTTACTCTGTATCTAACACGTTCTACCTCTGCCCTGTGAGTGATTGATGGGACAATTTAGTGCGACTTTTACTATGTATATAACCCGTGCTCTCATTGCCCAGGGTGTGATTAAAGGGACAGTGAAGAGGGAACTTCACTCTGTATTTAACCCTTGCTGTACCTGCCTTGGGAGCGTTTGATTTTACAGTGCAGAGCGAGCTTTACTCTGTATCTTACCCGTGCTGTCCCTGCCCTGGGAGTGATTGATGGGTCAGTTTACTTGACCCTTTACTCTGTATCAAACACGTGTTATTCCTACCCTGGAAATGTTTGGAGGAACAGTTTAGATTAATCTGTTCTATTTATTTACCCGTGCTTTCCCTGCCCTGAAAGTGATTGACGCGACATTTTAGAGGGACATTTACTCTGTATTTAACACAAGCTGTCGCTGCCCTGGGAGTGATTGATTGGGCAGTTTAGATGGGCCTTCACTCTGTATCTAACCCTTGCTGTACCTGCCCTGGGAGTGTTTGATGGGACAGTGTAGAGGGAGCTTTATTCTATATCTAACCTTTGCTGTAGCTGCCCTGGGATTGATTGATGAGATAGGTTAGCAGTTCCATACACTATGTATTTAAACCATGCTCTTCTTGCCCTGGGTGTGATTGATGGGACAGTTTAGTGGGACCTTTGCACTGTATCTAACCCTTTATTTTCCTGCCCTGGGAGTGTTTGATGGTTCAGTTTAGATGGAGATTTACTATGTGTCTAACAGGTGCTATACCTTCCCTGGTAGTGTTTGTTGGGACAGTTTAAAGTGAACTTTACTTTGTATTTTACCCGTGCTCTCCCTGCCCTGAGAGTGTTTGGTGGGACGGTTTAGAGTGACTTTTAGTATGTATTTAACCCGTGCTCTGCCTGCCCTGGGAGTCATTGCTCGGACAGTTTAGAGGAAGCTTCACTCTGTATATAACACGTGCTGTCCCTACCCTGGGACTGATTGATGGGACAGTTTAGAGGGACCTTCACTCTGTATTTAACCCTTGCTGTACTTGCCCTGTCACTGTTTGATGTGACAATGTAGAGCGAGCTTTACTCTGTATCTAGCACTTGCTGTAACTGCCCTGGGAGTAATGGATGGTACAGATTAGAGGGACTATTACTCTGTATCTAACCCGTGCTGTTACTGCCTAGGGCGTGATTGTTGGGACAGTATAGAGGGTCCTTCACTCTGTATTTAACGCTTGCTGTACCTTCTCTATCAGTGTTTGATGTGACAATGTAGAGCGAGCTTTACTATTTATCCAACCCTTGCTGTACATTCCCTGTGATTGTTTGATGGAAAAGAGTAAAGTAATCATTACTATGTATTTAACCAGTGCGGTCCCTGCCCTGGGAGTCATTGCTGGGAAAGTTTAGAGGGACATTTATGCTTTATTTTACCCTTGCTGTTCCTGCCCTGGGAGTGTTTAATGGGAAAGTTTAAAGGGACATTAACTATGTTTATAACCCTTGCTGTCCCTGCCCTGGGAGTGATTGATGGGATTTTTCAGAGGGAGCTTTACTCTTGATGTAACCATTGTTGTAACTGCCCTCGGAGTGTTTCATGGGAAAGTTTAGAGTCAGATTTACTCTGTGTTTAACCCTGGCTGTCCCTGCACTGGGAGTGATTGATATGTATGTTTAGATGGACCTTTACTCTGTATCTAACACGTTCTATCTCTGCCCTGTGAGTGATTGATGGGACAATTTAGTGCGACTTTTACCATGTATATAACCCGTGCTCTCATTGCCCTGGGTGTGATTAAAGGGACAGTGAAGAGGGAACTTCACTCTGTATTTAACCCTGCTGTACCTGCCCTGCGAGTGTTTGATGTTACAGTGTAGAGCGAGCTTTACTCTGTATTTAATCTTAGCTGTATGCCCTGGGAGTGTTTGATGGGAAATGGTAGAGGGAGATTTACTCTGTATCTAAACCGTGCTGCCCCTGCTCTTGGAGTATTTGAAGGGAAAGTTTAGAGGGAGCTTTGCTTTAATTCCAACAATTGCTGTACCTGCAATTGAAGTGTATGAGTATACAGTGTAGAGGGAGCTGTACACTGCATCTAACCGTGGCTGCACCTGCCCTGGCAATGCCTCTTGGGAAAGTGTAGCGGGAGATTTACTCTGTATCTAACACATGCTGATCCTGCCCTGGGAGTATTTGATGGGTCAATTTAGATTTTTCTTTACTCTGTATCTAACACGTGCTGTTCCTGCCCTGTGAGTGATTGATCAGACAGCTCAGAGGGTCCTTCACTCTTTATTTAACCATTGCTGTACCTGCTCTGTCAGTGCTTGATGTGGCAATGTAGAGCATTCTTTACTATTTATCCAACCCTTGATCTACATTCCCTGGGAGTGTTTGATGGAAAAGTGTAAAGTGATCTTTACTATGTATTTAACCAGTGCGGTCCCTGCCCTGGGAGTCATTGCTGGGAAAGTTTAGAGGCACCTTTATTATTTATCTAACCCTTGCTGTTCCTGCCCTGGGAGTGTTTAATGGGAAAGTTTAAAGGGACAATTACTCTGTATATAAACCTTGCTGTCCGTGCCCTGGGAGTGATTGACGGGAGATATTAGAGGGCGCTTTACTCTTTATGTAACCATTGCTGGAACTGCCCTGGGAGTGTTTCATGGGAAAGTTTAGAGTCGGATTTACTCTGTGTTTAACCCTTGCTGTCCCTGCACTGGGAGTGATTGATTTGTATGTTTAGATGGACCATTACTCTGTATCTAACACGTGTTATATCTCCCCTGTGAGTGATTGATGGGACAATTTAGAGGGACTTTTACAATGTATATAACCCGTGCTTTCATTGCCCAGGGTGTGATTAAAGAGACAGTGAAGAGGGACCTTCACTCTGTATTTAAAGATTGCTGTACCTCCCCTGGGAGCGTTTGATGTTACAGTGTAGAGCGAGCTTTAATCTGTATTTAATCTTTGCTGTACCTGCCCTGGGACTGTTTGATGGGAAAGTGTAGAGGGAGATTTACTCTGTATCTTAACCCGTGCTGTCCCTGCTCTTGGAGTATTTGAAGTGAAAGTTTAGAGGTAGAATTGCTTTAATTCTAACACTGTCCCAACAAACACTCCGAGGGCAGCTACAGCAAGCGTTAGATAAAGAGTAAAGCTCCCTCTACACTGTCCCATCAAACACTGCCAGGGCAGGTACAGCAAGTGTTAGATACAGAGTAAAGCTCGCTCTATACTGCCCCATCAAACACTCCCAGGGCAGGTACAGCACGGGTTAGATACAGAGTAAAGGTGTTTCTAAACAGTCCTATCAATCAAACACTGGGCAGGGACAGCATGATTTAAATACACTGTAATTGTCTCGCTAAACTGATCCATCAAACACTCCAAGGGCATGTACAGCAAATGTTAGATACAGAGTAAAGCTCGCTCTACAGTGTCCCATCAAACACCCCAATTGCAGGAACTGCAAGTGTTAAATAACGACTAAAGCTCCCTCTACACTGTCGTGTCAATCACTCCCAGGGCAGGGACAGCACGTATTAGATACAGAGTACAGCTCCCTCTAAAGTTTCCCATCATTCGCTCCCAGGGTTAGATACAGCGTAAATCTCCTTCCACACTGTCCCATCAATCTCTCATAGGACAGGTACAGCAATGGTTAGATTTAGAGTAAAGCACCCTGTACATTGTCAAATCAAACGCGCCTAGGGCTTCTACAGCAAACGTTAGATACAGATTGAAGGTTCCTCTAAACCTTCCCATCAATCACACCCAGGGCAGGAACACATGTGTTAGATACAGATTAAAGGTCCTAATAAACAATCCCATCAATCACTCACAGGGCAGGGACAGCACGTGTTAGATTCAGAGTAAAGGTCCCAATAAACAATCCCATCAATTACTCCCAGGGCAGGGACAGCACCGGTTAGATACAGTATAAAGTTCCCTCTAAACTGTCCCAGCAATCGTTCCCAGGGCAGGGATAGCACGGGTTAAATACATAGTGAAAGTCAATCTAAACTGTCCCACAAAATAGTCCCAGCGAGGGGCAGCCCGTGTTAGATACAGAGTAAATACCCCTGTAACCTGTCACATCAATCACTCCCACCGCAGGGACAGCACGGTTTAGATACAAAGTATAACTCCCTCTACACTTTCCCATCAAACACTCCCAGGGAAGGTACAGCAAGAGTTTGATTCAGAATAAAGCTCCCTCGACGCTTTTCTATTGGACACTCCAAGGGCAGGTACAGCAAGAGTTGGATAAAAAGTAAAGCTCCCTTTGCACTGTTCATCAAACACTTCCAGGGCAGGTACAGCAAGGGTTAGAAACAGAGTAAATGTCCCTCTAAACTGCCCCATCAGTCACTCCCAGGGCAGGTACAGCACGGGTTAGATACAGAGTGAAGATTCATCTAATCTGTCCCATCAATCACTTCAAGGGCAGGGACAGCACGTGTTAGATACAAATTAAATGCCCCAATAAACTGTCCCATTATTCACTCCCAGGTCTGGGACAGCTCTGGTTAAATACATTGTAAAGGTCCCTTTATACTATCACATCCATCAATCACAGGGCAGGGACTGCCGTGATTAGATACAGCGTAAAGCTCCCTCTAAACTGCCCCATCAATCAATCCCTGGGCAGGGACGGAACGTGTATTATATAGGGTAAAGATCCCTCTAACCTGACCCAGCAATCAATCCCAGAGGCAGGGAGAGCACGGGTTAAAAACTGTCCCATCAAACAGTCCCAAAGCAGGTATAGGACGTGATAGATACAGAGTAAAGATCCATTTCAAATGGCCCATCAATCACTCCCAGGGCAGGTACAGCACGGGTTAGATACAGAGTAAAGCATCCCTCGACACTTTCCCAAAAAAAAGCTTCCAGGGCAGGTACAGCTAAGGTTAGATAGAGAGTAAATCTCACTCTACACTGACCCATCACTGACTCGCAAGGCAGGGACAACACGTGTTAGATATAGAGTAAAGGACCGACGAAAGTGTCCCATCAATCACTATCAGGGCAGGGAGCGCACGGGTTTGATACAGCGTAGTTGTCCCTCTACACTTTCCCATCAAACACACCCAGGCCAGCTACAGCAAAGGTTAGATACACAGTAAAGCTCGCTCTACAATGTCACATCAAACACTCCTAGGGCAGTTACAGCAAGGGTTAGATACAGAGTGAAGGTCCCTCAAAACTATCACATCAAACACTTTCAGGGCAGCGACGTCACGTTTTAGAGACGGAGTAAATGTCCCTCTAAACTGTCACATCAAACACTCCTAGTGCTGGCACAGCAAGAGTTAGATACAGAGTGAAGGTCCCTCTAAACTGTGCCAGCAAGCAGTCGCAGGGCAGAGACTGCAGTGCTTAGATACAGCGTTAGCTCCCTCTAAACTGTCAGAACAATTACTCCCTGGGCAGGAACAGCAAGTGTTAGATACAGAGTAAATGTCCCTCTAAACTGTGCCAGCAATCACTCCCAGGTCTGCCGCAGCGCTGGTTAAATACTGTTTAAATATCTCTCTAAACTGTGCCAGCAATCACTCCCAGGTCTGGCACAGCACTGGTTAAATACAGAGTAAATGACACTCTAAACTGTCCGAGCAATCACTCCGATGAGCAGGGACATCACTTGTTTGATATAGAGTAAAGGACCCTCTAAACTGTCCGAGCAATCACTTCCAGGGCAGGGAGAGCATGGGGTAAATTCATAGTAAAGGACCCTCTAAACTGTCCCATCAAACACTCCCAGGGCAGGAACAGCACGTGTTGGATACAGAGCAAAGAAAAATGTAAACTGACCCAGCAATGACTCTCAGGGCAGGGACAGCACGGGCTAGAAACTTTGAAAATGTATCATCAAACACTCCCAGTTCTGGGAAAGCAAATGTTCGATAAAGAGTAAAGGTCCCTCTAAACTGACCCATCAAACACTCCCAGGGCAGGATCAGCATGGGTTAGATGTAGAGTACAGCTGTATCCAAACAGCCCCATCACTCACTCCCAGGGCATGGGAGCATGTGTTAGATACAGAGTAATAGACCCTCTAAACTGTCCCATCAAACAGTCTCAGGGCAGGGACAGCAAGTGTTAGATAGCGAGTAAAGGTCCGTCCAAACTGTCCCATCATTCGCTCTCAGCGCAGGGAGAGCATGGGTTAGATACAGCGCAAAGCTCCCTCTAAACAGTCCCACCAATCAGTCTTAGGGCAGTGACAGCACGTGTTAGACACACAGAAAAGATCCTTCTACACTTTCCCATAACACACTCCCAGGGCAGGCACAGCAAGTGTTAGTTACAGAGTAAAGCATCATTGTACACAGCCCCCTCAAACACTCCCAGGGCAGGAACAGAAAGGGTAAGATATCGGGTAAAGGTCCCTCTAAATTGTCCCAACTCTCACTCCCAGGGCAAGGACATCGAACATAGTAATGGTACATAATATATAGTAATGGTCCCTCGAATCTGTCCGGTCAAACACTCGCAGGGCAGCTACAGCACGGGTTAGGTACAGAGTAAATGTCCCTCTAACTGTCCCATTGATCACTCCCAGGGCAGGGACAGCACCGGTTACATGCAGATTTAATCTCCCTGTACACTTTCCCATCAAACATTCCCAGGGCATGGAGAGCACGTGTTAGATACAGAGTAAAAGTCACTCCAAACTGTCCCATTAATCACTCCCTGGACAGGTACAGCACGGGTTTGATATAGAATAAATCTCTCTCTAAACTGTCCCATCAATCACAGTCAGGGCAGGTATAGCACGAGTTAAACACATTGTAATGTTCCCTCTAAACAGTTCCATCAAACGCTCCCAGGTGATGTACAGCACATGTTAGATACAGAGTAAAAGTACCTCTAAGCTGTTCCATCAATCACTCACAGAGCAGGTACAGCAAATGGTAGATACAGAGTAAAGCTCCCTCTAAACTGTCCCATCAAACACTCCAAGGGCAGGTATAGCACGTATTAGATACAGAGTAAAGCACCCTCGACACTTTCTCATCAAACACATCCAGGGCAGGTACAGCAAAGATTAGATACAGAGTAAAGCTCGCTCTACACTATAACATCAAACGCTCCCAGGGAGGTGCAGCAAGGGTTAAATACAGAGTGAAGGTCCCAATTCACTGCCCCATTAATTCCGCAGTGGGCAATGAGATCAAGGGTTAGATACATAGTAAAAGTCCCTCTAAACTATCCCATCAATCACTCCTAGGGCTTGGAGAGCACGTGTTCGATACAGAGTAAAGGTGCATCTGAACTTTCCCAATAAACATTCCCAGGGCAGTTACAGCAAGGGTAACCTAAACAGTAAAGCTGCCTCTAAAATGTCCCATCAATCACTCCCAGGGCAGGGACAGCAAGGCTTATGTACAGAGTAAATCTACCTTTAAACTTTCCCATTAAACACTCCCAGAGCCGGTACAGGAAGGGTTAGATAAAGAGTAAATGTCCCTCTAAACTTTCCCAGCAATGACTCCCAGGGCAGGGACCGCACTGGTTAAATACATCGTAAAGATCACTTTATCTTTTCCATCAAACTCTCCCAGTGCAGGTACAGCAAGGGTTGGATAAAGAGTAAAGCTCGCTCTACATTGTCACATCAAACACTGATAGAGCAGGTAAAGCATGGGTTAAATACATAGTGAAGGACCATCGAAACTGTCCCATCAATCACTCCCAGTGCAGGGACAGCACGTGTTAGATAAAGAGTAAAGCTCCTTTTTTTCTGTCCCAACAATCACGCCATGGGCAGGAACAGCACGGGTTAGAGTCAGAGTAAAAGTCCCTTTAACTGTCCCATCAATCAGTCCCAGGGCAGGGACAGCACGTGTTAGATACAGAGTTAAGCTTCCTCTAAACTCACCGAGCAATCACTCCCAGGGAACGGAGAGCACGGGTTAAATACATACTAAAAGTCACTCTAAACGGTCCCTCCAAACACTCTCAGGGCAGTTAAAACACGTGTTAGATACAGTGTAAAGTTCCATCAATTCTGACACATTAATCACTCCTAGGGCAGGGACAGCACATGTTAAATAAAGAGTAAAAGTACCTCTGTCCCATCAAAACTCACAGGGCAGGTTGAGCAAGTGTTAGATACAGAGTAAAGCAGCCTCTACACTGTCCCATCAAACACTCCCAGGGCAGATAAAGCATGGGTTAGAAACAGAGTAAACCACCATCTAAACATTCCCATTAATCGTTCCCAGAGCAGTGTCAGTTCTGTTTTGATAGAGCGTAAATCTCCCACTACACTTTCCCCTGAAACACACCAAGGGCATGTACAGCAAAGGTTAGATAGAGAGTCTTCACTGTCACATCAAACACTGACAGGGCAGGTAAAGCAAGAGTTAAATATAGAGTGATAGACGCTGTAAACTGCTCCATCAATCACTCCCAAGGCAGGTACAGCAGGGGTAAAATACATAGTAAATTTTCCTCTTAGCTGTCCCATTAAACACTCCCAGGGCAAGTGCAGCATGGATTTGATAAAGCCGAATTGGCAATCCGCACTTTCCCGTCAAACACTCCCTGGGCAGCTACAGCAAAGGTTAGATACAGAGTAAAACTCGCTCTGCAATGTCACATCAAACACTCCCAGGGCAGGGACAGCACCTTTTTTATACAGAGTAAATGACCCTCTAAACTGTCCCATAAATCACTCACTTCTTTGAGACAGCACTGGTTAAATACATTTTAAAGGTCCCTTTAAAATGTCACATTATTCAACCCCCGGGCAGGGACTGCAGTGATTAGATACAGCGTAAAGGTCCCTCTAAACTGCCCCATCAATCAAACCCTGGGCAGGGACGGAGCGTGTATGATATAGAGTAAAGATCCCTCTGAACTGACCCAGCAATCACTCCAAGGGGCAGGGAGAGCACGGGTTAAAAACTGTAAAGGTCACTTTAAACTGTCCCACAAAACAGTCCCAAGGCAGGTATAGGACGTGATAGATACAGAGTAAAGATCCATTTAAAATGACCCAGCAATCACTCACAGGGCAGGAACAGCAAAGGTTAGAAAAAAAGTAAAGCTGCCTCGACACTGTCCAATTAAACACTCCCAGGGCAGCTACATCAAGTGTTGATACAGAGTAAATCTCCCTCTGCACTGTCCCATCAAACACTCCCAGGGCAAGAACAGCACTTGTTATATTCAGAGTAAAGTTCCATCTAAACTTTCCCATCAGTCGCTCCCAGGGCAAGGACAGCACGGGTTTGATGCAGCGTAAATCTCCCTCGACACTTTCCCATCAACAACTCCCAGGGCAGGTACAGCAAATGTTAGATCCAGAGTAAAGCTCGCTCTACAATATCACAACAAACACTCCCAGGGCAGAGACTGCAGTGATTAGATACAGCGTTAGCTCCCTCTAAACTGTCCCATCAATCATTCGCTGGGCACGGACAGCAAGTGTTAGATCCAGTGTAAAGGTCCCTCTAAACTGTCCGAACAATCACTTCCAGGGCAAGGAGAGCATTGGTTAAATACAGAGTAAAGGACCCGCTAAACTGTTCTATCAAACACTCCCAGGGCAGGAACAGCACGTGTTAGATAGAGCGTAAAGACAAATCTAAACTGACCCATCAAACACTTCCAGGACAGGATCAGCATGGGTTAGATACAGAGTAAATCTCCCGCTACACATTCCCAAGAGACATTGCCAGGGCAAGTACAGCAAGGGTTAGATGCAGAGTACAGCTCCCTCTACACTGTCCTATCATACAATCCACGAGCAGGTACAGCAAGTGTTAGAATTAAAGCAAAGCTCCGTCTAAAATTTCCCTTCAAATACTCCAAGAGCAGGGACAGCACGGGTTAGATACAGAGTAAATTTTCCTCTACTCTTTCCCATCAAACACTCCCAGGGCAGGTACAGCAAAGATTAAATACAGGGTAATGCTCGCTCTACACTGCAACATCAAACGCTCCCAGGGCAGGTACAGCAAGGGTTAAATACAGAGTGAAGGTCCCTTTTCACTTTCCCTTTAATCACACCCTGGGCAATGAGAGCACGGGTTATATACATAGTAAAAGTCCCTCTATATTGTCCCATCAATCACTCCCAGGGCAGAGAGAGCACGTGTAAGATACAGAGTAAAGGTCCATCTAAGCAGACATATCAATCACTCCCAGAACAGGGACAGCAAGGGTTAAACACAGAGAAAATCTGACTCTAAACTTTCCCATGAAGCACTCCCAGGGCAGATAAAGCAATGGTTACATAAAGAGTAAAGCTCCCTCTAAAAAATCCCATCAATCACTCCCAGGGCAGGGTCAACAAAGGTTATAAACAGAGTTAATGTCCCTTTAAACTTTCCCATTAAACACTCCCAAGGCAAGAATAGCAAAGGTTAGATAAAGAATAAAAGTCCCTCTAAACTTTCGCAGCAATGACTCCCAGGGCAGGGACCGCACTGGTTAAATACATAGTAAAGATCACTTTAATCTATTTCATCAAACAATCACAGGGAATGTACAGCAAGTGTTGGATAAATAGTTAAGATCGCTCTACATTGTCACATCAAACACTGATAGAGCAGGTACAGCAAGGGTTAAATACAGAGTGAAGGCCCCTCTAAACTGTCCCATCAATTACTCCCAGGGCAGTTACAGCAAGTGCTAGATACAGAGTAAAGCTCGCTCTACCCAGCACATCAAACAATGACAGGGCAGGTACAGCAAGGGTTAAATACAGAGTGAAGGACCCTCTAAACTGTCCCATCAATCAGTCCCAGGGCAGGGACAGCACGTGTTAGATACAGAGTAAAGCTTCCTCTAAACTGTCCGAGCAATGACTCCCAGGGCAGGCAGAGCACGGGTTAAATACATGCTAAAAGTCACTCTAAACCGTCCCACCAAACACTCTCAGGGCAGGGAGAGCACGGGTAAAATACAACGTAAATTTCACTTTAAACTGTCCCAACAAACACTACCAGGGAAGGTATAGCACGTGTTAGACACATGGTAAAGCTCCATCTAAACGGAACCATCAAACACTCCCAAGGCAGGAACAGAAAGGGTTAGATACAGTGTAAAGGTCCCACTAAACTGTCCCATCAATCACACCCAGGGCAGGGAGAGCTTGGTTTAAATACATAGTATATGGAACTGCTAACCTATCCCATCAATCAATCCCAGGGCAGCTGCAGCAAAGTTTAGACATAGAGTAAAGCTCCCTCTACACTGTCCCATCAAACACTCCCAGGGCAGCCACAGCAAGGGTTAGATACAGAGTGAAGGCCCATCTAAACTGCCCAATCAATCACTCCCAGGGCAGCGACAGCTTGTGTTAGATACAGATTAAAAGACCCTCTAAAATGTCCCGTCAATCATTTTCAGGGCAGGGACAGCAATTGTAAAATAAAGAGAACAGATGAATCTAAAATGTCCCTCCAAACACTTCCAGGGTAGGAATAGCATGTGTTAGATACAGAGTAAAGTGTCAAGTAAACTGACCCATCAATCATTCCCAGGGCAGGGACAGCACGGTTGAGATACCGGGTAAAGCTCCCTCTACACTGTCCCATCAAACACTCCCAGGGCAGGTACAGCAAGGGTGAGATACAGAGTAATGCTCCCTCTATGCTGTCCCATGAAAGTCTCCGAGGGCAGGAACAGCAAGTGTTCGCTACAGAGTAAATGTCCGCATAACCTGTCCCATCAATGACTCCCAGGCTAGGGACAGCACGTGTTAGATACAGTGTAAAGCTCCCTCTTCGCTGTCCCATCAATCACTCTCAGTGCAGGGACAACACGGGTTAAATACATAGCAATGGTCCCTCTAACATGTCATATCAAACACTCCCAGGGCAGTTACAGCTCGTGTTAGATACAGAGTAAAGCTCCCACTACACTGTCCCATTCAACACTGCCACGGAATGTACAGCATTTGTTTGGTACAGAATAAATCAAGCACTCCCATGGAAGGTACAGCAAGCGTTAGTTAAAGAAAAAGCTCCCTTTTCACTATCAGCACATGTTAGATACAGAGTAATGTACCCTCTAAAGACATTAACCCATTCTTTAGAGGCAAGACAGCAGGTGGGAAAGGAGAGAGAGTCAGAGAGGGAGCGGACATAGGAAATGTTAACAAAACATATTTGCCATGTGGCTATGTACGGTGACTGGAAGGAATCTTTCCCCATTCTGTTCCTGGACATCATCTTTACTTTTTTTTCCTTTAACTTAGAGAAATGTCCCAACAATAAATAGTTGCTGGAATCCGTTGGGACATTTGCATTTCGCTCTCTCCATTTCTGCGCTGTGTTGGTGGGGAAACATTGGTTGTGTTTCTGTAGCTCAATGCTCTAATCTGGGACTTCAATTTCTGTGTTTATTTACATAAACGCCTCAATGGTTTCCATGAATTGAACACGGCAGCAAATCCAGGTCAACAAAGTCAGTTATTGATTCGTTTCAACTCACAACAAGGGTTTATTTTAAGAATATTGACAGTTGGTACAGAATGAATAGAAATATCTCGAACATTGCCATCGGTTACAGTTTTGTTCAATAAGAACAGATGTGATTTATATCAAAGGGAAAATATTAAAATTAAAATTCAGTGCTGAAAATTCTGCTGAAAAAATCAATGGGACATCTCTGAACAGGCTGGTATTTCACTGGATGTCCATTTAGCGGAAGCTTCAAGCAATTTAAACTAAACAATTTAAGATAGTGACCAGAGGAGTTGGGGGTAATATAGTAACAAGGATAGAGGATAGGTTGACGGACAGAAACAGAGAGTAGGGATAAACGGGTCTGTTTCAAGTTGGCAGGCTGTAACTAGTGGGGAGCCGCAAGGATCAGTGCTGGGGCCTCAGCTATTTACAATCTATATTAATGACCTAGATGAAGGGACAGAGTGTAATGTATCCAAGTTTGCTGACGATACAAAGCTAGGTGGGACAGTAAGCTGTGAGGAGAACACAATGAGTCTGCAAAGAGATATAGATAGACGAAGTGAGTGGCCGTAATGTGACAGATGGAGTATAATGTAGGGAAATGTGAGTTTATTCACCTTGGTAGGTAGAATAGAAAAACAGAATATTTTTAAATTGTGAGAAATTTTGAATGTTGATGTACAGAGAGATTTGGTGTCCCCGTGCAAGAAACACAGAAAGCTAGCATGCAGGTACAGCAGACAATAAGGAAGGCAAATGACATGATGGCCTTTATTGCAAGGAGGTTGGAGTATAAGAGTAAGGAAGTCTTGCCACAATTTTACCGGGCCTTGGTGAGAGCACACCTGGAGTACTGTGCACAGATTTGGTTTCCTTATCTAAGGAAGGATATACTTGCATTCGAGGCGGTGCAACGAAAGTTCACCAGATAGATTCCTGGGATGAGAGTGCTGTCCTATGATGAGAGATTGTGTAGAATGTGCCTATACTCTCTGAGTTTAGAAGAATGAGAGGTGATCTCATTGAAACATAGAAGATTCTGAAGTTGATTGTTAGGGTAAATGCTGAGAGGTTGTTTTCCCTGGTTGGAGCGTCTATAACTAGGGTGCATAGTGTCAGGATAAGTGGTAGGCCATTTAAGACTGAGATGAGGAGGAATCTCTTCACTCAGAGTGTTGTGAATCTTTGGACATCTCTTCCCCAGAGGGCTGTGGATGCTCAGTCGTTGAATATATCCAAGGCTGTGATAGATCATTTTTTTTACTCCACGGGAATCAAGGGAAATGGAGATCGGGCGAGAAAATGGAGTGGAGTTCCATGATCAGCCATGATCTTATTGAAAGCAGGAGCAGGCTCGAGGGGCTATATGTCCGACTTCTCTTCTTATTTCTTATGTTTTTATGTTCTCTTCATCCTCCCATCAATCAATCCCAAGGCAGGTAGAGCACGGGTTAAATACAGAGTAAAGCTCCCTCTACACTGTCCCATCAAACACTACCAACCCAGAGACAACACGGATTAGATACAGAGTAAAACTTTCTTCATACTGTCCCGTTAAACATTCCCAGGGCAGGTACAGCACCGGTTACATGCAGTGCAAAGCTCCCTCAAAAATGTCCCATCAATCAATCCCAGAACAGTACAACGTGATTTAGTTCAAGTGCAGAATTCCATCTAATTGTCCAATCAAACACTCCCAGGGAAGTTACAGCCCAGGGAAGCAACAGAGCAAAGCACATTTTGCACTGACCCATCAAACAATTCCAGGGCAGGAACTGCAGGGGTTTGATACCGAGTACAGCTTCCAGTACACTTTCCCATTGAACACCATTGGTGCGAGGTACCGCACGGATTGGATACAGAGTAAAACTCCTTCTACACTTTCTTTTGAAACATTATCAGGGCAGGTACAGCACGTGTTAGATACAGTTTAAAGCTCCCTCTACACTGTCCCGTCAAACACTTCCAGTGCAGGTACAGCATGGGTTATATGCAGAGTAAAGCTCCTTTTGCACTTTATCTTCAAACACACTCTGTGCAAGGGACAGCGTGCGTTATGTAAAGAGTAAAGGTCCTTCTACACTCTCCCATTCGACTCTCCTAGGGCAGGTACAGCATGGTTTAATTCCAGAGTTAAAATACGTCTAAACTGTCACATCAATCATTTCCAGGACAGTTAAAGCACGGGTTTTGAAGAATAAAGCTCCCTCTAAAGTGTCTCATTAAACAATTCCAGGGCAGTGACACCACGGAATAGATACAGAGCAAAACTCCCTCTACGCTTTCGCATCCAACACTCCCAGGGCAGCCACAGCACGGTTTAGATACATATTAAAGCTCCCTTTTCACTATACAATCAAACACTCCCAGGGCAGTTACATCACGTGTAAGATACACAGTAAAGATCCCTCTACAGTGTCCCATCCAACACTGTCAGGGAATGTACAACATTTTTTAGTTAAAGAATAAATCAAGCACTCCCATGGAGGTGTCCCACCATACAACCCCAGTGCAGGGACAGCACAGGTTAGATAAAGACTGTACCTCCCTCTACACATTCCCATCAAACACTCCCAAGCCATTTACAACACGGGTTAGATACAGATTAAAGCTCCCTTTACGCTTTCCAATCGAACACTCCCACGGCAGGTACTGCAAGGGTTGGATTAGAGTAAGGCTCCCACTACACTGTCCCATCGTACACCCCCAGGGCAGGTACAGCACGGTATGGATGCAGAGTAAAGCTCCCTCTACAGTGTCCCAGTTAAACCCTCCCAGGACAGGTACAGCACGGGTTAGAAACATCGTTAAGCTTCCTCTGCACTGTGCCATCAAAAACTCCCCGTGCAGTTGCAGCACGGGTTAGATACAATGTAAAAGCCCCTTTAAACTGGCCCAGAAGTCACTCCCAGGGCATGGGCAGCACGGATATTATATACAGAGTAAATCTCCCTCTAAAATTTCCCACCAAACGCTTCCAGGCAGGTACAGCACGGGTTAGACACAGAGTAAAGCTCCCTCTACACTGCCCCATTAATCACTCCCAGGGCAGGTAAAGCAAGGGTGAGACTCAATGTGAAGCGCCTTCTACACTGTCCAATCCAACGCTCCCAGATCACTGAATTCGCAAGACACATTTTACTGTAAATCTCCCTCTGCGCACTCCCATCGATTAGGTTCGAGGTCCAGACTTATTTCTAAGGGAAATCTTTTCTAAGACGTTAGTGGGGTAAAGACAACGACCCATTCTTTAGAGACAAGACAGAAGGTGGAAATAGGAAAGAGAGGCAGAGAGGGAGAAGTTACAGGAAATTTTCAAAAACACATTTGCCGTTTCGCTATATACGATGACTATCGGGAATCTTTCCCCATTCTGTCCGTGGATATCATCTTTATTTATTTTACTTTAACTTGGACAAATGTCCCAACAATCAATAGTTGCTGGAATTTTTGGGGCATTTGCATTTCGATCTCTCTATTTCTGTGCTGTGTTTATGGGGAAACATTTATTGTGTTTCTGTCGCTCAATGCTCTAATCTGGGACTCCTATTTCTGTGTTTATTTATATAAACGCCTCACTGGTTTCCATGAAGTGAACAGGCAGCAAAACCTGGTCAACAAGGTCACTTATTGATTCATTTCAACTCACAACAAGGGTTTATTTTAAGAATATTGACAGTTGGTACAGAATGAATAGAAATATCTCGAACATTGGCATCGGTTACAGTTTTGTTCAATAAGAACAAATGTGATTTATATCAAAGGGAAAATATTAAAATTAAAAGTTCAGTTCTGGAAATTCTGCTGAAAAAATCAGTGGGACATCTCTGAACAGGCTGGTATTTCACTGGATGTAAATTTAGCGGAAGCTTCAAGCCATTTGAACTAAAAAAGTTAAGATAGTGACCAGAGAATTGATGATAGGTTAACGGACAAAACCCAAGAGTAGGAATAAACGGGTCTGTTTCAGGTTGGCAGGCTTTAACAAGTGGGGAGCCACAAGTTTCAGTGCTGGGACCTCAGCTATTTACAATCTATATTAATGAGCTCGATGAAAGGACAGAGTGTAATGTATCCAAGTTTGCTGACGATACAAAGCTCGGTGGGACAGTAAGCTGTGAGGAGAACACAACGAATCTCCAAAGGAATATAGATAGACTAAGTGAGTGAGCAGTAAAGTGGCCGATGGAGTATAATGTAGGGAAATGCGAGCTTATTCACAATGGTAGGTAGAATATTTTAAAATTGGTGAGGAACTTTTAAATGTGGATCTACAGAGAGATGTGGGTGTCCCCGTGTAAGAAACACAGAAAGTTAGCTTGCAGGTGAGCAAGCAATAAAGAAGGCAAATGACATGTTGGCCTTTAATGCAAGGAGGTTGGAGTATAAGAGTAATGAATTCTTGCTACAATTGTACAGGGCCTTGTTGAGACCACACCTGCAGTACTGTGCACTGCTTTGGTTTCCTTATCTAAGGAAGGATATACTTGCCTTCGAGGCGGTGCAACGAAAGTTCACTGGTTTAACTCCTGGGATGAGTGGGCAGTCCTAAGATGAGAGATTGTGCCGAATGGGCCTATATTATCATGAATTTCGAAGAATGAGAGGTGATCTCATGGCATGCTTTTCTACATACTTTATGGAATAAGGGTTTGTCCCCTGGCTAGATGTTAATGGTAGAGTGAGGGATATACCGGGCCATGAGGTTACATAATGCGGTAGAATAAAATTCTGCTGCTTCTGATGGCCCACAGCTCCTCATGGATGCCCAGTTTTGAGCTGCAAGATCTGTCCTGAAACTATCCCATTTAGCACGGTGGTAGTGCCACACAACACGATGGAGGGTGTCCTCAGTTTGAAAACGGGACTTCGTCTCCACAATGAATGTGCCGTGGTCACTTCTACTAATAATGTCATGTACAGATGAATCTGCAACAGGTAAATTGGTGAGGACGAGTTCAAGTAGGTTTTTCACTCGTGTTGGTTCTCTCAGGACCTGAAGCAGGCTCAGACTGGCAGTTATGTCCTTCAGGACTCGGCCAGCTCGGTCAGTATTGGTTCTACTGAGCCACTCTTGGTGATGGATATTGAAGTCACACACCCAGAGTATATTCTGTGCCCTTGCGACTCTCAGTGATTCTTCCAAGTGGTGATCAACATGGATAGTTATTGATTCATCAGCTGAGGGAGGGTGCTAGCTGGTAATCAGCAGGAGGTTTTTTTGCCAAAGCTTGACCTGAAGCCATGATACTTCATGGGGCCCGGAGTCAATTTTGAGGACTCCCAGGGCCACTCCTTCCCGACTGTATAAAACTGTGCCACCATTCCTGGTGGGTCTGCCCTGCCGCTGGGACATGACGTACCAAGGTATGGTGCTGGAGGAGATTGGGACATCATTGATGGAACAGTAGCATTCATTCTGACTGCTCCATCCTACTCTCCCAGGGAAATTACAGCCCAAGTTAGCAACAGGGTAATGCTCCCTCTACACTGACCGTCGAAACACTCCCAGCGCAGGTACAGCACGGATTAGAAACAGACTAAAGATCCTTCTACATTTACTCTTCAAACACTCCCAGGGCTGGTACTGGATGCAAATGTGCAGAGTAAAGGACACGCTGCACTGTCCCAACCAACATTCAAAGGGCAGATACAGCATGATTTTGGTCCAGTGTCAAATTCCGCCTACAATCTTCCATCAATCACTCCCAGGTCAGGTAAAGCACGGGTTAGATACAGAGTAAAGCTCACTCTACATTATCCCATCAATCACTCCCCGTGCATGTACAGCCCGGATTAAATTCAAAGTAAAACTCCGGCTTCACTGTCCCAGAAAACATTCCCAGGGCATGGACAGCACGGAACAGATACAGAGTAAATATCCTTCGACACTGTTCCAAACAACTCTTCCCGTGCAGTTACAGCATTGGTTATATACAAAGTAAAGCTCCTTCTACAGCCTGCCATGAAACAATCGCAGTGCAATGTACAGTACAGGTTAGATAAAGAGTAAATTCAATCTAAACTATCCCATCAAACACTACAAGGGAATTGACAGCACGGTTATATAACACAGCACAGAAATTGTGAGAGCGAAATGCAAATGCACCAACGGATTCCAGCAACTATTGATTGTTGGGACATTTCTCTAAGTTAAAGGAAAATAAAGTAAAGATGATATCCAGGAATAGAATGGGGAAAGATACCCTCTAGTCACCGTACATAGCCACATGGCAAATGTGTTTGTGAACATTTCCTATGTCCGCTGCCTCTCTGCCTCTCTCTCCTTTTCCACCTCCTTTCTTGCCTCTGAAGAATGGGTCATTTTCTTTAGCTGGATCTTTACTGTATCGAACAAGTGCTGTAACTGCTCTGGGAGTGTTTGATTGAATAGTGAAAAGGGAGCTTTATTCTTTAATTAACCCGTGCTGTACCTTCCATGGGAGTGCTTGATTTATTCTTAACCGAACAAATGCTGTGCATTCCATGTTAGTGTTGGATGGGACAGTGCAGTGGGAGCTTTACTCTGTATCTAACTGTAAATGCCATGGGAGTGTTTGATGTGACATGTTAGACGGACAATTGCTATGTATTTAACCCGTGCTGTCCCTTCACTGAGAGTGATTGATGGGACAGCGAAGAGGGAGCTTTACTCTGTATCTAACACGTGCTGTCCCTACCCTAGGAGTCATTGATGGGACAGTATAGAGGGAGCATTAAACTGCATCTCACCCTTGCTGTACCTGCCCTGGGAGTGTTTGATGGGACAGTGTAGAGGGAGCTTTACTCTGTATCTTATCCGTGCTGTCCCTGCCCTGGGAGTGATTGATGGGTCAGTTTACTTGAACCTTTACTCTGTATCTAAAACGTGCTATTCATACCCAGGAAGTGTTTGGAGGAACATTTTAGAGTCATCTTTTCTATTTATTTTACCCGTGCTGTCCGTGCCCTGGCAGTGATTGATGGGACATTTTAGAGGGTAATTCACTCTGTATCTAACCCTTTCTGTTCTTCCCTGGCAATGTTTGATTGGTCCGTTTAGATGGAGCTTTACTGTGTGTCTATCACGTGCTCTCCCTGCACTGGTAGTGTTTGTTGAGACAGTTTAGAGTGAACATTAATTTGTATTTAACCCGTGGTCTCCCTGCCCTGGGGGTGATTGCATGGGCAGTTTAAGGGATCTTTAATCTGTATCTAACACGTGCTGTCCCTGCCTTGGGAGTGATTGCTGGGACAGTTTAGAGGGTGCTTTACACTGTATCGAACCTGTGCTGTTCCTGCCATGGGACTGATTGATGGGACAGTTTAGAGCGACTTTCACTCTGTATCTAACCCTTGCTGTACATGCCCTGGGAGTGTTTGAAGGGCCCGTGTAGATTGAGCTTTACTCTGTATCTAACCATTGCTGTACCTGCCCTGGGAGTGTTTGAGGGGACAGTTTAGAGGGACCATTACTATGTATTTAAACCGCGCTCTCCCTGCCCTCGGAGTTATTGATGTGACAGTTTAGAGTGACTTTAGCCTGTCTTCTTCCCGTGCTGTCCCTGCCCTGGGCGTGATTGAATGAAGAATTTAGAGGGAGCTTTACTCTGTATCTAACACATGCTGTTCCTGCCCTGGGAGTGATTGATTTGGCAGTTTAGTGTAATCTTCACTCTGTATCTTACCATTGCTGTACCTGCCCTGGGAGTGTTTGATGGGACAGTTTAGAGGGAGCTTTTCTCTGTATTAAATCTTTGCTGCACCTGCCCTGAGAGTGTTTGATGGGACTGTTTACAAGTCACATTACTATGGTTTTAAACCATGCTGTCCCTGCCCTGGGATTGATTGCTGGGACAGTTTAAGGAACCTTTAATGTGTGTATAACATGTGCTGTCCCAGCCCTGGGATGTGAATGACGGGACAGTTTAGAGGGAGCTTTACTCTGTATCTGACACGTGCTGTTCTTACCCTGAAAGTGTTTGGAGGAACAGTTTAGAGTCATCTTTTCTATTTATTTAACCCGTGCTCTCCCTGTCCTGGGGCCGAGTGATGCGGCAGTTTAGAGGGTAGCTTAACGCTGTATGTAACCAGGGCTGTCCCTGCCCTGGTAGAAATGGATGGGACATTTTAGAGGGTGCTTCACTCTGTATCTAACCCTTGCTGTACCTGACCTGCGAGTGTTGGTGGAAAAGTGTAGAGGGATCTTTACTCTGTATCTAACCGGTAATGTCAATGCGCTGGCAGTGATTGATGGGACATTGAACAGGGAGCTTTTCTCTGTATCGAAACCTTGCTGTAACTGCCCTGTGAGTGGTTGATGGGCAAGTGTACATGGTGATTAATTCTGCATCTAACCCGGGCTTTCCCTGCCCTGGGAGTGATTGATGGGACAGTGTAGAGGTAGCATTACTCTGTATCTAACGGGGGGCGTCTCTGCCCTGGGAGTGATTGATGGGACAGTTTAGATGGTTCTTCACTCTGCATTTAACCTTTGCTGTACCTGCCCTGTCAGTGTTTGATGTGACTGTGTAGAGCGAGCTTTACTCTGAATCTAACACTTGTTGTACCTGCACTGCGCGTGTTTGATGGGACAGTTTAGAGGGTGCTTTACTCTTTATCCAATCCTTGCTATACTTGCCGTGGAAGTGTTTAATGGAAAAGAGTAGGGGGATATTTACTGTGCTTTTAACCAATGCAGTCCCTGCCCTGGGAGTTTAGAGGAACCGTTACTCTTTATGTAACACTTGCTGAAACTGCGCTGGGGGTGATTGATTGGACAGTTTAGAGGAAGCTTTACTCTGTATCAAACACGTCCTGTCCCTTCCCTGGGGGTGATTGATGGGACAGGTTACAGGGACTATTACTTTTTATCTAACCCGTGCTGTTCCTGCCCAGGACGTGATTAATCGGACGGTGTAGAGGGACCTTCACTCTGTATTTAACCCTTGCTGTACATGCTCTTCGAGTGATTGATGGGACATTTTAGAGGGAACTTTACTCTTTATTTAACCCTTGCTGTAACTGCCCTGGGACTGTTTGATGGGAAAGTTTAGAAGGAGATTTATTCTGTATCTAACCCGTGCTCTCCCTGCCCTGGAAGTGATTGCTGGAACAGTTTAGAGGGAGCTTTACTCTGCATCTAACACGTGCTGTTCCTGCCCTGGGAGTGATTGCTGGGACAGTTTAGAGGGTCCTGCACTCTCTATCTTACATGTGCAGTCCCTGCCCTGGGAGTGATTGCTGGGACAGTTTAGAGGGACTTCACTCTGAATTTAACCTTGCTCTACCTGCCCTGTCAGTGTTTGATGTAACAGTGTAGAGCGAGCATTACTCTGTATCAGCACATGCTCTACATGTCCTTGGAGTGATTCATGGGACAGTTAAGAGGGTCCTTCACTCCGCATTTAACCCTTGCTGTAATTGCCCTGTCTGTGTTTGATGTGACTGTGTAGAGCGTGCTTTACTATTTATCCAACACTTGCTGTACCTGCCCTGGGAGTTTTGATGGGACAGAGGTACTTTTACTCTTTATCTAACATGTGCTGTACCTGCCCTAGGAGTGATTAATGTGTCAGTTTTGATGGAACTTACACTGTATCTAACACGTGGTTTAACTGCCCTGAGAGTGTTTGGAGGGACCGTTTAGAGTGACTTTTAGTATGTATTTAACCCGTGCTCTCCCTGCCCTGGGAGTCATTGCTCGGAGAGTTTAGAGGAAGCTTAACTCTGTATCTAACACATGCTGTCCCTGCCCTGGGACTGATTGATGGGACAGTTTACAAGGCCTTTTACTCTGACTCTAACCCGTGCTGTTCCTGCCCAGGGCGTGATGGATGGGACAGTGCAGAGGGTCGTTCGCTCTGTATTTAACCATTGCTGTACCTGCCCTATCAGTGTTTGATGTGACAATGTAGAGCGAGCTTTACTCTTTATCCAACCCTTGCTGTACCTGTCCTGGGAGTGATTGATGGGATAGTTTAGATGGTCCTTCACTCTGTATTTAACCCGTGCTTTACCTGCTCTATCAGTGTTTGATGTGACAGTCTAGAGGGAGCTTTATTCTTTATCCAACCCTTGCTGGACCTGCCCTGGGAGTGTTTGATGGAAAAGAGCTAAGGGATCTTTACGATGTATTTAACCAGTGCGGTCCCTGCCCTGGGAGTCTTTGCTGGGAAAGTTTAGAGGGACATTTACTCTTTATCTAAGCCTTGCTGTTCCAGCCCTGGGAGTGTTTAATGGGAAAGTTTAAAGGGAGATTTACTCTGTACATAAACCTTGCTGTCCCTGCCCTGGGAGTGATTGATGGGACATTTTAGAGGGAGCTTTACTCTTTATGTTACCCTTGCTGTAACTGCCCTGGGAGTGTTTAATGGGCAAGTTCAGATGGACTTTTACTCTGTATCTAACACGTGCTCTCCAAGCCCTGGGAGTGATTGATGGGATAGTTTAGATGGACTTTTACTAATTATATAACCCTTGATCTCATTGCCCAGTGCGGAATTAATGGGACAGTGAAGAGAGACCTTCACTCTGTATTTAACACTGGCTGCACCTCCCTGGGAGCGTTTGATGTTACAGTGTAGAGCGAGCTTTACTCTGTATCTAATCTTTGCTGTACCTGCCCTGGGTGTGTTTGGTGGGAAGGTGTCGAGGGAGATTTCCTCTGTATCTAACCCGTGCTGTCCCTGCACTTGGAATGTTTGAAGGGAAAGTTTAGAGGGAGCTTCGCTTTGTTTCTAACACTTGCTGTATCTGCTCATGGAGTGTTTGATAGGACAGTTTAGAGGGTGCTTTAATCTGTATCTAACACGTGCTATACCTGCCCTTGGAGTGTTTGATGAGACAGTTTAGAGGGAGCTTTACTCTGTATCTAACACTTGTTGTACCTGCCCTGGGAGATTTGATGGATAGTGTAGAGGGATCTTTACTCTTTATCAAACCCTTGCTGTACCTGCTCTGTGAGTGATTGATGGAACAGCTTAGAGGTGCTTTTACTCTGTATCTAACATTTGATGTACATGACCTGGGAGCGTTTGATCGGACTGTTTAGAGGAAACATTACAATCTATTTAACTCGTGCTATAACTGCCCTGACTGTGATTGATGGGGCAGTTTAGAGAGAGATTTACTCTGTATCTAACCCGTGCTGTAGCTGTCCTGGGAGTGATTAATGGAAAGTTTGGAGTGACTTTCACTCTGTATCTAACACGTGCTCTCCCTGCCCTGGGAATGTTTGATGGGAAAGTGTACAGGGAGATTAAATCTGCATGTAACCCGTGCTGTCCCTGCCCTGGGAGTGATCAATGGGACAGTTAGAGGGACATTTACTCTGTACCTAACCCGTGCTGTAGCTGCCCTGCGAGTGTTTGACCGGACAGATTCGAGGGACCATTACAATGTATTATGTACCCTTACTATGTACTATGTCCCTGCCCTGGGAGTGAGAGTTGGGACAATTTAGAGGTATCTTTACCCTATATCTTACCCTTTCTGTTCCTGCCCTGGGAGTGTTTGATGGGGCTGTGTACTATAATGCTTTACTCTGTAACTAACACTTGCTGTACCTGCCCCTGGCAGTGCGTGATGGGAAAGTGTAGAGAGATCTTTTCTCTGTGTCTAACACGTGCTGTCCCTGCCCTAGGACTGATTGATGGTACGATTTAGAGGGAGCTTAGCGCTGTATCTGACCCGTGCTCTCCCTGCGCTGAGAGCGATTGATGGGACAGTTTGGACGGACCTTTACTCGCTATCTAACACTTGCTGTCCCTGCCCTGAGAGTGTTGGATGGGACAGTTTAGAGGGACTATTACTCTGTATCTAACACATGCACCAATGCCCTGGGAGTGATTGATGGGGCAGTTTGGACGACCTTTACTCTTTATCTAACATTTGCTTTCCCAGACCTGGGAGTGTTTGATGATACAGTGTAGAGAGATGCTTTTCACTGTATTTAACCCGTGCTGTCCCTGCCCTGAGAGTCATTGATGGGTCAGTTTACATTTTTCTTTACTCTTTATCCAACACGTGCTGTTGCTGCCCTGGGAGTGTTTGATGGGACAGTTTAGAGGGTCCTTTACTATGTATTTACCCCATGCTCTCCCTGCCCTGGAAGTGATTGCTCGGACAGTTTAGAGGGACCTTTACTCTATATCAAACAAGTGCTGTCCCTGCTCTGGGAGTGATTGCTGGCACAGTTTAGAGGGACATTTAAACTGTATCTGACACTTGCTGTTCCTGCACAGGGAGCAATTGTTGGGACAGTTTAGAGGGAGCTAACGCTGTATCTAAGCACTGCAGCCTCTGCCCTGCGACTGCTGCTGACACAGTTTAGAGGGACCTTCACTCTGTATCTAACCCTTGCTGTTCGAGCCCTAGGAGTGTTAGATGTGACAGTTTAGAGGGACCTGTACTCCGTATCTAAAACGTGCTTTCCCTGTGCTGTATCTGCCCTAAGAGTGTTTGATGTGACGTTGTAGAGCGAGCTTTACTCTTTATCTAACATTTGCTGTAGCTGGCCTGGCCTTGTTTGATGGGAAAGTGTAGAGGGACAATTACGCTGCATCAAACCCGTGCTCTCTCTTCCCTGGGAGTGATTGATGCGAAACTTTGGTCGGACCTTTACTCTATATCTAACACGTGCTGTCCCTGCCCTGCGAGTCATTGAAGGGACAGTGTAGAGCGAAATTTACTCTATATCTAAACTTTGCTGTACCTGACCTGGAAGTTTTTGATGGGAAAGTGTAGAGGGAGATTTACGCTGTATCAAACCCGTGCTGTCCCTGCCCTGGGAGCGACTGATGGGAAAGTTTAGATGGAACTTTACTCTGAATATAACACGTGCTGTTTCTTCCCTGGGAGTGTTTGAGGAGACAGTTTAGAGGGAGTTTTACTCTATATCTAACACTTACTGTACATGCCCTGGGATTATTTGATGGGGCAGTGTCGAGGGAGCTTTACTCTGTAGCAACATTTGATGTTGTTGCCCTGTGAGTGTTTTATGGGAAAGTGTCGAGGGATGCTTTACTCTGTTCCTAACCCGTGGTGTCCCTGCCCTGAGAGTGTTTGATGGGTCATTTTAAATGGATCTTTACTCTGTATGTATCACGTCCTATACCTGCCTTGGGACTGTTTGGTGGGACAGTTTTTAACCCGTGCTCTCCCTGCCCCTGGGAGTGATTGCTGTGTCAGGTTAGAGGGATCTTTACCCTATATCATACACGTTCCGTCCCTGCCCAGGGATTGATTGATGGGGCAGTTTAGAAGGAGATTTACGCTGTATCTAATCACGGCAGTCCCTGCCCTGTGATTAATGGATGTGACAGTATAAAGGGACCTTTATAATGTATTTAACCAGAGCTGTCCCAGACCTGGGAGTGAATGAAGGGACAGTTTATTGGGGCAATTAATCTGTATCTAACACGTGCTGTCCCTGCCCTTGAAGTGATTGATGGGACAGATTAGAGGAATCTTCACTCTGTATCTAACCCTTGCTGTACCTGCCCTGGGAGTGTTTGATGTGACATTGTAGAGCGAGGTTTACTTTGTATCTAACCATTTCTGTAGCTGCCCAGGGTGTGCTTGATCGGAAAGTGCAGAGTGCCATTTAGGCTTTATCAATCCGGTGCTGCACCTGCCCTGGGAGTGTTTGATGGGACAGCTTCGAGGGAACTTTACAGTGTATTTTACCCGTGCTGTAACTGCCCTGGGAGTGACTGATGGGGCAGTTCAGAGGGACATTTACTCTGTTTCTAACCTTTGCTGTACCTGCCGTGGAAGTGTTTGATGGACAGTGTAAAGGGAGCTTTACTATTTATCCAACTCTTGCTGTACCTGCCCTTGGAGTGTCCATAGAAAATTGTCGAGGGAGCTTTATTCTGAATCAAACTCTTGCTGTACCTTCCCTGGGAGTGTTTGATGGGAAAGTGTAGAGGGAGATATACTTTGTATCTAACCCGTGCTGTCCCTGCGCTGGGACTGATTGATGGGACAGGTTAGAGGGATATTTACTCTGTATCTAACACGGGCTGAACCTCGCTGGGACTGTTTTGTGGGACAGTTTAGAGTGACTTTTACTATGTATTTAACCCGTGCTATCCCTGCCCTGGGATTGATTGCTGGGACAGTTTAGAGGGAACTTTACACTGTATCTAGAACGCGCTGTTCATGCCCTGGGAGTGATTGATGGGATTGTTTATTGGGACCTTTACTCTGTATCTAACACATGTGTACCTGCCCTGTGAGTGATTGATGGGGCAGTTTAGAGGAACCTTCAATCTGTATCTAACGTTTCTGTACCTGCCCGAGGAGCGTTTGATTTGACAATGTAGAGGGTGCTTTACTCTAACTCTAACCTTTGCTGTACTTGTTCAGGGAGAGATTGATGGGACAGTGTGGAAGGAGATTTACGCTGTATCAAACCCGTGCTGTCCCGGCCCTCGGCGTGATTGATGTGACAGTTTAGAGGATCATTTGCTCTGTATCTAACACGTGCTTCACCCGCAGTGTGAGAGTTCGATGCGACAGTTTATAGGCACATTTACTCTGCATTTAACCAGTGCTGTGCCTGCCCTGGGAGTGATGGCTGCGACAGCTTAGAGCGACCTTTTATCTGTATCTAACACGTGCTGCCCCTGCCATGGGAGTGTTTTTTGGGCCAGTTTAGAGGGACCTTTACTCTGTATCTAATTTTGCTGTGCCTGCCTTGGGAGCGTTTGATGGGAAAGTGTAGAGGGCGATTTACTCTGTATCTAACCCATGCTAACCCTGCCCAGGGACAGTTTAGAGGTTCATTTACTTTGTATTTATGCTGGTCTGTTGCTGCCCTGGGAGTGATTACTGGGAGAGTTTAGAGCGAAGTTTACTGTGAATCTAACACATGCTTTCCCTCCCCTGGGAATGATTGATGGGGCAGTTTAGATGGACCTTTACTCTGCATCTAACCCATGCTGTACCTGCCCTGTGACTGTTTGATGTAAAAGTGTATAGCGAGCTTTACTCTATATCTAACCGTTGCGGCCCCTGCTCTCGCAGTTATTGATGGGACAGTTTACAGGGGCCTTTATTTGTATCTAACACTTGCTGTCCCTGCCCTGGGAGTGATTGGTGTGAATGTTAACAGGTCCCTTTACACTGATTCTTACCCTTGCTGTACCTGCCCTCGGAGTGATTGATGAGGTAGTTTAGTGGGACATTCACTCTGTATCTGTCCCTTGCTGTACCTGCCCTGGGAATGTTTGATGTGACAGTGTTAAGTGAGCTTTACTCTATATCTAACCTTTTGATGTACATGCCCTGGGAGTGTTTGATGGGAAAGTGTTGAGTGAGATTTTCGCTCTAAGAAACCCGTGCTGTCCCTGCCCTGGGAGCGATTGATGGGAAACTTTAGAGGGAGCTATACTCTGTATCTAATACGTGCTGTCCCTGCCCTGGGAGTGATTGTCAGGTCAGTGTAGAGGGAGCTTTAGTCGTTATCTAACACTTGCAGTTCCTGCCCTTGGGGTGTTTGATGGGAAAGTTTAGAGGGATCTTTACTTTGTATCTAGCCATTGATGTACCTGCCCTGGGCGTGTTTTTTGGGGCAGTGTAGAGCGAGCTTTACTCTGCATCTAACATTTGCTGTACATGCCCTTGGAGTGTTTGATGGAACAGTTCAGCGAGACAGTTACGGTGTATTTAAATCATGCTGTCGCTGCCCTGGGTTTGATTGATAGGACTTTTTAGGAGCACCTTTACTCTGCATCTAACCCTTGCTTTACCTGCCATGGCAGTGATTGCTGGGACAGTTTAGATGTACCTTTACTCTCTATCTAACCCGTGCTGTACCTGCCTTGGGAATGACTTCTGGGACAGTTTAAGGAATCTTTACTTTATAGCTAACAACTGCTGTCCCTGCCCTGGGAGTGATTGCTGGGACAGTTTAGAGGGAGCTATACCCTGCATCTAACCACTGCAGTCCCTGCCCTGGAATTGATTGATTGGACAGTTTAGAGGGAATTTTACTATGTAATTAACCAGTGCTCTCCCTGTCCTGGGAGTGATTGATTGGACAGTTTCGTGGGCCTTTTACACTGATTCTAACACATGCTGTAACTGCCCTGGGTGTGTTGATGGGACAGTGTAGAGGGAGCTTTACTCTGTATCTAACGCTTGCTGTACCTGGCCTGGGAGTGTTTGATGGGACAGTGTAGAGGGAGCTTTACTCTGTATCTAACCCGTGCTGTACCTGGCCTGGGAGTGTTTGATGGTACAGTATAGAGGGAGCTATACACTGTATCTAACCGGTGCTGTACCTGCCCTGGGAGTGTTTGATGGGACAGTGTAGAGGGAGCTTTACTCTGTATCTAACCCGTGCTGTCCCTGCCCTTGGAGTGTTTGATGGGACAGTGTAGAGGGAGCATTACTATTTATCTAACGCTTGCAGTACCTGCCCTTGGAGTGTTTGTTGGGACAGTGTAGAGGGAGATTTACTCTGAATCTAACCTTTGCTGTACCAATCCTGAAGTGTTTGATGGAACAATTTAGAGGAACCATTACTGTCTATTTAAACCATGCTGTCGCTGCCATGGGATTGATTGATAGGAGAGTTTAGAGGGATGCTTTACACTCTATCTAACCCGTGCTTTCCCTGCCCTGGGATTGATGAACGGGTCAGTTTAGATGGATCGTTATTCTGTATCTAATATTTGCTGTACATGCCCTTGGAGTGTTTGATGGAACAGTTTAGCGAGACAATTACGGTGTATTTAAATCATGCTGTCCCTGCCCTGGGTTTGATTGATAGGACTGTTAAGAAGCACCTTTACTCTGTATCTAACCCTTGCTTTACCTGCCCTGGGAATGTTTGATGGGACAGTTTAGAGCGAGCTTTACTCTTTAACCAACATTTGCTGTACCTGACCTGGGAGTGTTTGATGGAACAGTTTAGGGGGACAATTACTGTGTATTTAACCCATGCTATCCCTGCCATGGCAGTGATTGATGGGACAGTTTAGATGTACCTTTACTCTCCATCTAACCCGTGCTGTACCTGCCCTTGGAGTGTTTGATGGGACAGTGTAGAGGGAGCTTAACTCTTTATCTAACGCTTGCTGTACCTGCCCTTGGAGAGTTTGTTGGGAGAGTGTAGAGGGAGATTTACTCTCTATCTAACCTTTGCTGTACCAATCCTGAAGTGTTTGATGGAACAATTTTGAGGAACCATTACTGTCTATTTAAACCATGCTGTCGCTGCCCTGGGAATGATTGATGGGACACTTTAGAGGGATGCTTTACAGTCTATCTCATCCGTGCTGTCCCTGCCCTGGGATTGATGGACGGGTCAGTTTAGATGCAACTTTACTCTGTATCTAACACGTGCTGAACCGGCCTTGGGAATGACATCTGGGACAGTTTAAGGAATCTTTCCTTTATAGCTAACAACTGCTGTCCCTGCCCTGGGAGTGATTGATACGACAGTTTATAGGGAGCTTTAAGCTGTATCTAACCACTGCAGTCCCTGCCCTGGAATTGATTGATTGTACAGTTTCGAGGGAACTTTACTAACTTATTAACCAGTGCTCTCCCTGCCCTGGAATGATTAATTGGACAGTTTCGTGTGCCCTTTAAACTGTATCTAACCCGTGCTGTACCTGCCCTGGGAGAGTTTGATGGGACAGTGTAGAGGGAGCTTTACTCTGTATCTAACGCTTGCTGTACCTGCCCTGGGAGTGTTTGTTGGGACAGTGCAGAGGGAGGTTTACTCTTTATACAAACATTGCTGTACCTGCCTGGGAGTGTTTGATGGGACAATGCAGAGGGAGCTTTACTCTGTATCTAACCCGTGCTGTAACTGCCCTTGGAGTGTTTGATGGGACAGTGTAGAGGGAGCTTTACTCTGTATTTAAACCGTGCTGTACCTGCCCTGGGAGTGTTTGATGGGACGGTGTAGAGGGAGCTTTACTCTGTATCTAACCCGTGTTGTACTTGCACTGGGAGTGTTTGATGGGACAGTGTAGAGGGAGCTTTGCTCTTTATCTAACGCTTGCTGTACCTGCCTCGGAGTGTTTGTTGGAACAGTGTCGAGGGAGATTTACCCTGTATCTAAGCTTTGCTGTACCAATCCTGAAGTGTTTGATGGAACAATTTAGAGGGACCATTACTCTCTATTTAAACCATGCTTTCGCTGCCCTGGCAATGATTGATGGGACAGTTTAAAGGGTTGCTTTACACTCTATCTAACCCCTGCTGTCCCTGCCCTGGGAGCGATTGATGGGAAACTTTAGAGGGAGCTATACTTTGTATCTAATACGTGCTGTCCCTGCCCTGGGAGTGCTTGACAGGACAGTGTAGAGGGAGCTTTAGTCGTTATCTAACACTTGCAATTCCTGCCCTTGGGGTGTTTGATGGGAAAGTTTAGAGGGATCTTTACTTTGTATCTAACCATTGATGTACCTGTCCTGGGAGTGTTTTTTGGGACAGTGTAGAGCGAGCTTTACTCTGTATCTAACATTTGCTGTACATGCCCTTGGAGTGTTTGATGGAACAGTTTAGCGAGACAATTACTGTGTATTTAAATCATGCTGTCCCTGCCCTGGGGGTGATTGATGGGACAGTTTAGAGGGAGCTTTACGCTGTTTTTAACCACTGCATTCCCTGCCCTGGAATTGATTGATTCGACAGTGTAGAGGGAACTTTACTATGTTATTAACCAGCGCTAACCCTGCACTTGGAGTGATTGATTGGATCGTTTCGTGGGACCTTTACTCTGTATCTAACACATGCTGCAACTGCCCTGGGAGTGTTTGATGGGACAGTGTAGAGGGTGCTTTACTCTGTATCTAACGCTTGCTGTACCTGCCCTGAGAGTATTTGTTGGGACAGTGCAGATGGAGATTTACTCGTTATACAAACATTGCTGTAGCTGCCCTGGGAGTGTTTGATGGGACAGTGTAGATGGAGCCTTACTCTGTATCTAACCCGTGCTGTACCTGCCCTGGGAGTGTTTGATGGGACAGTATAGAGGGAGCATTACACTGTATCTAATCCGTGCTGTACCTGCCCTGGGAGTGTTTGATGGGACAGTGTAGAGGGAGCTTTACTCTGTATCTAACCCGTGCTGTCCCTGCCCTTGGAGTGTTTGATGGGACAGTGTAGAGTGAGCTTTACTCTGCGTCTAACCCGTGCTGTACCTGCACTGGGAGAATTTGATGGGACAGTGTAGATGGAGCTTTACTCTTTATCTAACGCTTGCTGCACCTGCCCTTGGAGTGTTTGTTGGGACAGTGTAGAGGGAGATTTACTCTGTATCTAACCTTTGCTGTACCTATCCTGAAGTGTTTGATGGAATAATTTAGATGGACCATTACTGTCTATTAAAACCATGCTGTCGCTGCCCTGGGAGTGATTGATGGGACAGTTTAGAGGGATGCTTTACACTCTATCTAACCCGTGCTCTACCTACCCTGGGAGTGTTTAGAGGAACCATTCCTGTCTTTTAAAACTATGCTGTCCCTACTTTGGAATTGATTGATCGGGAGTTTAGAGGGAACCTTACTGTGTATTTAACATGCGCTATCCCTGCCCTGGGAGTGATTGATTGGACATTTTACAGTGACAATTACTCTGTATCTAACACGTGCTGTATCTGCCGTAGGAGTGACTGCTAGGACAGTGTTAGGGACCTTTACTCTATATCTAACACTTTCTAAACCTCCCCTGTGAGTGTTTGATGGGACAGTGTAGAGGAGCTTTATTCTTTACTGTTTAAACATCCCTTGCTGTACCTGCCCTGGTTGTTTTTGATGGAAAATTATAGAGTGCAATTTACTCTGTATATAACCGGTGCTGTCCCTGCCCTGGGAGCGATTGATGGTAAAGCTTAGAGGGACTGTTACTCTGTATCTAACCTCTGCTGTACCTGGCCTGGGCGCGTTTAATAGGACAGTTTAGAGGGAGATTTCCTATGTATTTAACTCGTGGTATCCCTACCCTGGCAGTGATTTATGGGGCAGTTTAGAGTAACCTTTACTCCGTATCCACACCGTGCTGTATCAACCCTGGGAGTGATTGATGCGGCAGTGAACAGGAAGCTTTCCTCTGTATCTAACCCTTGCTGTAGAGTGTAGAGGGCTGCTTTACACTGTATCTAACCCGTGCTGTTCCTGCCCGGGGTGTGATTGATAGGTCAGTTTAGACGGATCTTTATTCTGTATCTAACACGTGCTGCAGCAGCCCTGGGAGTGTTTGATGGGACAGTTTAGAGGGAGATTTCCTCTGTATCTAACACTTTCTGTACCTGCCCTGGGAGTGTTTGTTGGGACAGTGTAGAGGGAGAGTTTCTCTGTATCTAACCTTTGCTGTACCTGCCCTGGGAGTGTTTGATGGAACTGTTTAGAGGGACCGTTACTGTGTATTTAAACCATGCTGTCCCTGCCCTGCGAGTGATTGATGGGTCTGTTTAGTTGCACCTTTACTCTGTATCTAACAGTTGCTGTTCCTGCCCTGGGTGTGTTTGATAGAGCAGTGCAGAGGGATGCTTTACACTGTATCTAACCCATGCTGTCCATGCCCTGTGAATGTTGATGGCACATTGTAGATGGAGATTTACACTGTATCTAGTCAGTGCTGTTGCTGCGCCGGGAGTGTTTGATAGGGCAGTGTAGAGCGAGCTTTATTCTTCATCAAACCCGTGCTGTACCTGCCCTGGGAGTGAATGATGGGACAGTGTAGAGGGAGCTTTACTGTGTATCTAACCCATGCTGTAACTGACATATGAGTAATTGTTGGGACAGTGTAGAGGGAGCTTCACTATGTATCTAACTGGTGCTGTGCCTGCCCTCGGTGTGTTTGATGGGACAGTGTAGAGGCAGCTTTAGTATGTATCTAACCCTTGCTGTACCTTCCATGGGAGTTCTTGATTTATTCTTTAACTAACAAATGCTGTACATTCCCTGGCAGTTTTGGATGGGACACTGTAGCGGGAGCTTTACTCTGTAATTGATACGTGCTGTAACTGCCCTGGGAGTGCTGATAGGAAAGTTTAGATTGAGCTGTACTCTTTATCTAAGCTGTACTGTGCTTTGCACTGGGAATTCTACTCCTGAACTAAACCACGCTGGACCTGTTCTGGGATTGATTGATGGGCCATTTTGGAGGGATCTTTACTCTGTATATAACCCGTGCTGTCAATTCCCTTGTAGTGTTTGATGGGAAAGTTTAGATTGAACTTTACTCTTTATCTAACCTGTACTGTACATTGCACTGGGATTGTTTCATGGCAGGGTTTAGAAGGAGCTTTACTCTGTAAATAACCGATGCTGTAACTGCACGGGGTGAGTTGTTTGGAACAGTGTAGAGGGATATTTACTCTGTATCTAGTCCGTGCTGTCCATGCCCTGGGAATGTTTTCTTGGACAGTGAAGCAGGAGCTTTACTTTGAATTTAATCCGTGCTGTACATGCACGGGGAGTGTTTGATGGGATAATGTGAGTGAGCTTTGCTCTGTATCTAACCCTGCTTTAACTGACCTGGGAGAGTTTGATGAGAGAGTGTAGGCGGAATTTTATACTGGACCTAAATCATGCTGTATCTGCCCTTTGAGTGTTGGATGGGACAGTGCAGAGGGTGCATTACTCTGTACATATTGCATCCAGTACCTGCCCTGGGAGTGTTTGAAGAGTAAATGCAGAAGGATCTTTACTCTGTATCTAATCCGTGCTGTACCAGCGCTGGAAGTGTTTGATGCTGCAGAATAGAGGGAGCTTTACTCTGTATCCAACCTGTTCGGAGTCTACCATGCGAGTGTTCGAATATACAGCATAGAGATAGTTTTACTCTGCATCAAACCAGCGCAGTACATGCGCTGGGAGTGTTTGAATGGTCAATGTAGAGGGAGCTTCACCCTGTTGCTAACTTGGGCTGTAATTTCCCTGGGAGAGTTTGATGGAGTAGTTAGAGGGTATTCTACTGTTCCATCAATGAGGTCCCAATCTCCTCCAGCACCATGCCTTAGTATGTCATGTTCCAGCGGAAGGGCAGACCCACCAGTAATGGTGGCACAGTTTTATACAGTCGTGAAGGAGTGGCCCTGGGAGTCCTCAAAATTGACTCCGGTCCCCATGAAGTCTCAAGGCTTCTGTTCAAGCATTGGCAAAAAATCCTCCTGCTGACTACCACCTTACCGCACTCCCTCAGCTGATGAATCAATAACTATCCATCTTGAACACCACTTGGAAGAATCACTGAAAGTAGCAAGGGCACAGAATGTACTGGGTTGGTTTTCAATGTCCATCAACAAGAGTGGCTCAGTAGCACCACTACTGACCGAGCTGGCCGAGTCCTGAAGGACATAACTGCCAGTCTGAGCCTGCATCATGTCGTGAGAGAACCAACACGAGGGAAAAATTTAGTTGAACTCGTCTCACCAATGTACCTGTTGCAGATGTATCTGTCCATGTCAGTATTAGTAGAAGTGACCACGGCACATTCATTGTGGAGACGGAGTCCCGTCTTCACACTGAGGACACCCTCCATCGTGTTGTGTGGCACTACCACCGTGCTAAATGGGATAGTTTCAGGACACATCTAGCAGCTCAAAACTTGGCATCCATGAGGATCTGTGGGCCATCAGAAGCAGCAGAATTTTATTCCACCACATACTGTAACCTCATGGCCCGGCATGTCCCTCACTCTACCATTAACACCAAGCCAGGGGACCAACCCTGCTTCCATAAAGTGTGTAGAAGAGCATGCCATCAGAGGAACTATCATTCTTCTAAACACCAACGAACACAGGCCCATTCTACACAATCTCTCATCCTAGGACAGCCCACTCATCCAAGGAAAACATCTAGTGAACCTTCGTTGCACCGCCTCGAGGGCAATTATATCCTTCCTTAGAGAAGGAAACCAAAGCAGTGCACAGTACTCCAGATGTGGTCTCAACAAGGCCCTATACAATTGTAGGAAGAATTCCTTACTCTTATACTTCAACCTCCTTGCATTAAAGGCCAACATGTCATTTGCCTTCCTTATGCTAGCTTTCTGAGTTTAAAAGATTCTCACAAATTTAAAAAATATTATGTTTTCCTATTCTACCTACCAATATGAATAAGGTCACATTTCCCTGCATTACACTCCAAATGCCACTTTACTGCCCACTCATTTAGTCTATCTATATCCCTTTGCAGATTCTTTGTGTTCTCCTCACAGCTTACTGTCCCACCTAGCTTTGTATCGACAGCATACTTGGATACATTACACTCTTTCCGTTCATCTAGGTTAATTAATATAGATTGTAAATAGCTGAGACCCCAGCACTGAATCTTGCGGAATGCCACTAGTTACAGCCTGTTACCTGAAACGGACCCGTTTATCCTTACTCTCTGTTTTCTGTCCGTTAACCTATCCTATATCCATGTTACTATATTACCCGCAAATCCTCTGGGCACTATCTTAACATGCTTAGTTTAAATGTCGTGAAGCTTCCGCTAAATGGACATCCAGTGAAATACCAGCCTGTTCAAAGATGTCCCATTGATTTGTCAGCAGAATTTTCAGAATTAAATATTTAATTATAATATTATTCTCTTTGATATAAATCACATTTGTTCTAATTGAACAATACTGAAACCGCTGGCAATGTTCGAGATATTTCTATCCATTCTGTACCAACTGTCAATATTCTTAAAATAAACCCTTGTTGTGAGTTGAAACGAATCAATAAGTGACTTTGTTGACCTGGTTTTGCTGCCATGTGCACTTCATGGAAACCAATGAGGCGTTTATGTAAATAAACACAGAAATAGATGTCCCAGATTAGACCATTGAGCGACAGAAACACAATAAATGTTTCCCCATCAACACAGCACAGAAATAGAGAGTGTGAAATGCAAATGTCCCAACGGATTCAAGCAACTATTGATTGTTGGGATATTTCTCAAAGTTAAGGAAAATAAAGTAAAGATGATATCCACGGACAGATTGTGGAAATATCCCGGTAGTCACCGTATATAGCGACACGGCAAATGTGTTTGTGAAAATTTCCTGTATCCTCTCCCTCTCTGCCTCTCTTTCCTATTTCCACCTTCTGTCTTGACTCTAAAGAATGGGTCATTGTCTTTACCCCACAACAAGACGACAAACATCTTAGAAAAGATTTGCCTCAGACATAAGTCTAGACCTCGAACCAAATCGATGGGAGTGCACAGAGGGAGATTTACAGTAAAATGTGTCTTGCGAATTCAATGATCTGGGAGTGTTGGATTGTAAAGTGAAGAGGGAGCTTTACATAGTGTCTCACCCTTGATTTACCTGCCCTGGGACTGATTGATGGGCCAATTTAGATGGACTTTTACTTTGTTTGTTACCCGTGCAGTACCTGTCGTGGGAGGGTTAGCTGGGACATTATTGAGGGAATTTTTTTTCTTCATCCAAACCGTGCTGTACCTGCCCTGGCAGTGTTCGATGGGACAGTGTAGAGGGAGCTTTACTCTGATCCATCCAGTGCAGTGCCTGCCCTGTGATTGTTCCATGGGACAGTTTAGAGGGTGATTTACTTTGATCCAACCCTTGCTGTACCTGCCCTGGGAGTGTTCGATTGGACAGTGTAAAGGGAGCTTTAATCAGTATCTAACCCGTGTTGTAACTGCCATGGGAGTGTTTGATGGGAAAGTGTAGAGGTGGGTATAGTATTATCTAACCCGTGCTTTACCTGCACTGGCATTGTACTTTGGAACAGTGCAGATGGATTTTTTTCTGTATCTAATCCGTGATGTGCCTGCCCTGGGAGTTATTGATGGCACAGCATAGAGGGTGATTTATTCTTTAACTAACCGGTGCTTTACCTTCCATGGGAGTGCTTGATTTATTCTTTAACTAATAAATGCTGCACATTCCCTGGCAGTGCTGGATGGGACAGTGTAGAAGGATCTTTACTCTGTATCTAACACGTGCTGTAACTGCCCTGGGAGTGTTTGATTGTATAGTGAAAAGGGAGCTTTAATATGTATATAAACTGTGTTGTAGCTGCGCTGGCAGTGTTGGATGCGAAAGCGTAGAGGTTTTTTTTCTCTGTATCTATTCCGTGCTGTCACTGCCCTGGAATTTTTTAATGGGACACTTTAGAGGGAGCTTTATTCTTCATCGAACCCGTGCTTTACCTGTCCTGGAAGTGAATGATTTGACAGTTTAGACGTATTTTTATTCTGGACCTAAACCATGCTGTACCTGCCCTGAGAGTGTTGAATGGGAAAGTGTAGAAGGACCTTTACAGTATACATAACACATGCTGTACCTGCCCTGAGTGTGTTTGAAGATAAAGTGCAAAAGGTGCTTTACTCTGTATATAACCCGTGCTGTACCTGCACTGGAAGTGTTGATGGGACAGTGCAGAGGGAGCTTTACTCTATACATAACGCAAGCTGTACCTGCCCTGAGAATGTTTGAAAATAAAGTGTAGAAGGAGCTTTACTCTGTTTCCAATCCGTGCGGTACCTCGCAGGGAGTGTTCAATGGGAAGTGTACTGGGAGCTGTACTCGGTATCAAACCCCTGCAGTTCCTGCCCTGGAATTGTTTGATGGGTCAGTGCAAAATGTGCTTTACTCTGTTGCTAACATGGCTGTAACTGCCCTGGGAGTGTTTGATGGGACAATTAGATGGAATTCTACTCTTTAACTAAACCACGTTGTAACTGTTCTGGGAGTGTTTGATGGGCCATTTTGGAGGGAGCTTTACACTTTATATAACCGGTGCTGTACCTGCCCTGGGAGTGTTTGACGGGACAGTGTAGAGGGAGCTTTCCTCTTAATCTAACCCGTGTTGTACCTTTCCTGGGAGTGTTTGACGGGACAGTGTAGAGGGAGCTTTACACTGTATCTAACACGTGCTGTACCTGCCCTGGGAGTGTTTGGCTGGACAGTATAACGGAGGTTTTACTCTGTATCTAGTCCGTGCTGTCCCTGGGTTGGTAGTGTTGGATGGGACAGTGTAGAGGGAGCTTTACTCTGTATGTAACCCGTGCTCTACCTGCCCTGGGATTGATTGATGGGAGGATGAAGAGAACATAAGAATATAAGAAATAATAACAGAAGTCGGACATATAGCCCTCGAGCCTGCTCCGCCTTTCAATAAGATCATGGCTGATCATCGACCTCCACTCCACTTTCTCGCCCGATCTCCATTGACCTTGATTCCCTTAGAGTCCAAAAATCGATCTATCTCAGCCTTGAATATATTCAACGACTGAGCATCCACAGCCCTCTGGGGCAGAGATTTCCAAAGATTCACAACACTATCAGTGATGAGATTCCTCCTCATCTCAGTCTTAAATGGCCTATCACTTATCCTGAGACTATGCCCTCTAGTTCTAGACGCTCCAGCCAAGGAAAACAACTTTCAGCATTTACCCTGTCAATCCCCTTCAGTATCTTGTATGTATCAATGAAATCACATCTCATTCTTCTAAACTCCAGAGAATATAGTCACATTCTGCACAATCTCTCATCATAGGACAATCCTCTCATCCCAGGAATCAATCTAGTGAACTTTCGTTGCACCGTCTCAAAGGCAAGTATATCCTTCCTTAGATAAGGAAACCAAATCTGTGCACAGTACTCCAGGTGTGGTCTCACCAAGGCCCTGTACAATTGTAGCAAGACTTCCTTACTCTTATACTCCAACCTCCTTGCAATAAAGGCCATCATGTCATTCGCCTTCTTTATTGCTTGCTGTATCTACATGCCAGCTTTCTGTCTTTCTTGCACGGTTACACCCACATCTCTCTGTACATCAACATTCAAACGTTTCTCACAAATTTAAAAATATTCTGTTTTTCTATTCTACCTAACAAGGTGAATAAACTCAAATTTCCCTACATTATACTCCATCTGTCACATTACTGCCCACTGCCTTAGTCTATCTATATCCCTTTGCAGATTATTTGTGTTCTCCTCACAGCTTACTGTCCCACCTAGCTTTGTATCGTCAGCAAACTTGGATACATTACACTCGGTCCCTTCATCTAGGACATTAATATAGATTGTAAATAGCTGAGGCCCCAGCACTGATCCTTGCGGCACCCCACTAGTTACAGACTACCAACTTGAAACAGACCCGTTAATCCCTACTCTCTGTTTCTGTCCGTCAACCTATCCTCTATCCTTGTCACTATATTACCCCCAGCTCCTCTGGTCACTCTCTTAAATTGTTTAGTTTAAATTGCTTGAAGCTTCCGCTAAATGGACATCCAGTGAAATACCAGCCTGTTCAGAGATGTCCCATTGAATTTTGTCAGCAGAATTGTCAGCACTGAATTTTTAATTTTAATATTTTTCCCTTTGATATAAATCACATCTAATCGAATTGAACAAAACTGTAACCGATGGCAATGTTCGAGATATATCTATTCATTCTGTCCCAACTGTCAATATACTTAAAATAAAACCATGTTGTGATTTGAAACGAATCAATAAGTGACTTTGTTGACATGGTTTTGCTGCCATGTTCACTTCATGGAAACCAGTGAGGCGTTTATGTAAATAAACACAGAAATAGAAGTCCCAGATTAGAGCATTGAGCGACAGAAACACAATAAATGTTTCCCCACCAACACAGCACAGAAATAGAGAGAGCGAAATGCAAATGCCCCAACGGATTCCAGCAACTATTATTGTTGGGACATTTCTCTAAGTTAAAGGAAAATAAAGTAAAGATGATATCCAGGAACAGAATGGGAAAGATTCCCTCTAGTCACCGTACATAGCCACATGGCAAATGTGTTTGTGAACATTCCCTATGTCCGCTCCCTCTCTGCCTCTCTCTCCTTTCCCACCTCCTGTCTTGCCTCTAAAGAATGGGTCATTGTCTTTAGAGGGATCTTTACTCTGTATCTAACACGTGCTGTAACTGCTCTGGGAGTGTTTGATTGGATAGTGAAAAGTAGGCTTTATTCTTTAACTAACCCTTGCTGTACCTTCCATGGGAGTGCTTGATTTATTCTTTACCAAACAAATGCTGTACGTTCCATGGCAGTGTTGGATGGGACAGTGTAGTGGGAGTTTTACTCTGTATCTAACACGAGCTGTAACTGCCCTGCAGTGTTTGATGAGACAGTTTAGAGGGACCATTGTTATGTATCTAACCCGTGCTGTCCCTTCACTGAGAGTGATTGATGGGAAAGCGAAGAGGGAGCTTTACTCTGTATTTAACACGTGCTGTCCCTACCCTAGGAGTCATTGATGGGACAGTTTATACGGACCTTTACTCTGCATCTAACCCTTGCTGTTCCTGCTCTCGGAGTCTTTGATGGGACAGTGTAGAGGGAGCATTACTCTGCATCTCACCCTTGCTGTACCTGCCTTGGAGTGTTTAATGGGACAGTGTAGAGTGTGCTTTACTCTGTATCTTACCCGTGCTGTCCCTGTCCTGGGAGTGATTGATGGGTCAGTTTACTTGGACCTTTACTCTGTATCTAACACGTGCTATTCCTACCCTGAAATTGTTTGGAGGAACAGTTTGGAGTCATGTTTTCTATTTATTTTACATGTGCTGTCCCTGCCCTGGCAGTGATTAATGGGACATTTTAGAGGGACATTTACTCTGTATCTAACACAAGCTGTCGCTGTCCTGGGAGTGATTGATTGGAAACTTTAGATGGGCCTTCACTCTGTATCTAACACTTGCTGTACCTGCCCTGGGAGTGTTTGATGGGACAGTGTAGAGGGAGCTTTACTCTATATCTAACATTTGCTGTAGCTGCCCTGGGATTGTTTGATGGGATAGGTTAGAATGTCCATTACTATGTATTTAAACCATGCTCTCCCTGCCCTGGGAGTGATTGATGGGACAGTTTAGTGGGACCTTTACTCTGTATCTCACCCTTTCTGTTCCTGCCGTGGGAATGTTTGATGGGTCCGTTTAGCTGGAGCTTTACTATGTGTCTAACACGTGCTATACCTGCCCTGGTAGTGTTTGTTTGGACAGATTAGAGTGAACTTTAATTTGTATTTAACCCGTGCTCTCCCTGTCTTGGGAGTGATTGCTGGGACAGTTTAAGGTTTCTTTAATCTTAATCTAACACGTGCTGTCACTGCCTTGGGAGTGATTGATGGGACAGTTTAGAGGGAGCTTTACACTTTATCGAACCCGTGCTGTTCCTGCCCTGGCATTGATCGTTGGACAGTTTAGATTGACTTTCACACTGTATCTAACCATTGCTGTGCCTGCCCTGGGAGTGTTTGAGGTGGTAGTTTAGATGGAACACTACTATATATTTAAACCGTACTCTCCCTGCCCTCGGAGTTATTGATGCGACAGTTTATAGGGACTTTACTCTGTCTCTTCCCTGTCCTGTCCCTGCCCTGGGCGTGATTGAATGGACAATTTAGAGGGACCTTTACTCTGTATCTGACACATGCTCTCCCTGCCCTGCGAGTGTTTGATGGGGCAGTTTAGAAGGTGCATTACTATGGTTTTAAACCATGCTGTTCCTGGCCTGGGATTGTTGCTGGGACAGTTTAAGGAACCTTTAATGTGTATATAACATGTGCTGTCCCTGCCCTGGGAGTGAATGATGGGACAGTTTAGAGGGGTCTTTACTCTGTATCTAACACGTGCTGTTTCTACCTTGGAAGTGGTTGGAGGAACAGTTTAGAGTCATTTTTTCTATTCATTTAACCCGTGCTCTCCCTGCCCTGGGAGTGAATTATGGGACAGTTTAGAGGGAGCTTTATCTAACCCGTGCTGCCACTGCCCTGGTAGTGATTAATGGACATTTAGAGAGACTTTCACTCCTTATTTAACCGTTGCTGTACCTGCCCTGGGAGTGTTGGTAAAAAAGTGCAGAGGGATCTTTACTCAGTATCTAACCGGTAATGTCATTGCGCTGGGAGTGATTGTCGGGACATTTAACAGGGAGGTTTTCTCTGTATCTAAAATTTGCTGTAAATGCCCTGGGAGCGGTTGATGGGAAATTGTACATGGTGATTAAATTTGTATGTAACCTGTGCTCTCCCTGCCCTGGGAGTGATTGATGGGACAGTTTAGATGGTCCTTCACTCTGCATTTAACCCTTGCTGTAGCTGCCCTGTCAGTGTTTGATGTGACAGTGTAGAGCGAGCATTACTCTGTATCTAACACTTGTTGGACCTGCGCTGCCTGTGTTTAATGGGACAGTTTAGAGGGTGCTTTACTCTTTATCCTACCCTTGCTGTACTTGCCCTGGAAGTGTTTGATGGAAAAGACTAGAGGGATTTTTACTATGCTTTTAACCAGTGCGGTCCCTGCCCTGGGAGCGATTGCTGCGACACTTTAGAGGGAACTTTATTCTGAACCTAACACGTGCTGTACCTGCCTTGGGACTGTTTGATGTGACAAAGTATAGCGAGCTTTACTCTATATCTTAGCTATGCTGTCCCTGCTCTCGGAGTGATTGATGGGACAGATATACGTAACTTTACTCTGATTCTAACCTTTGCTGTACCTGCCCTGGGAGTATTTGATGAATATGTGTAGAGGGAACTTTGATCTGTATCTAACACGTACTGTCCCTTCCTTGGGAGTGATTGGTGGGACAGTTTAGAGGCAGCTTTACTATGTATTTAACCCGTACTCTTCCTGCCCTTGCAGTAATTGCTTTGACAGTTTAGAGGGAAATTTACTCTGTATCTTACACGTGCCATTGCTGCCCTGGTAGTGATTGATGGGACTGTTGAGAGGGACCTTTTCTCTGTTTCTAACACTTGCTGTCCCTGCCCTGGGAGTGTTTGAATGGGTAGTTTATAGGGACATTCACTCTGTATCTAATCATTGCTGTACCTGCCCTGGGAGTTTTTGATGGGAAAGTGAAGAACGAGTTTTACGCTGCATCATACCCGTGCTGTCCCTGCCCTGTGAGCGATTGATGGGACAGATTTGAGGGAGCTTATCTCTGTATCTAACACCGCCTGTAATTGCTCTGATAGTGTTTGATGGGACAGTTTAGTGGGAGCTATACGCTGTATCTAACACTTGTTGTACTTGCCCTGGGATTGTTTGATGGGGCAGTTTAGAGTGAGCTTTACTCTTTATCCAACATGTGCTGTACCTGACCTGGGATCGTTTGATGGGACAGTTTAGAGGGAACGTTACTATGTATTTAACCCATGCTATCCCTGCCATGGCCTTGATTGTGGAACAGTTTAGATGTGACTTTGCTCTGTATCTAACCCTTGCTGTACCTTCCCTGGGAGTGTTTGATGGGATAGTGTTGAGTGAGATTTACTCTGTATCTAACGCTTGCTGTACCTGACCTGGGAGTGTTTGTTGGGACAGTGTAGAGGGAGATTTACTCTGTATCTAACCTTTGCTCTACCTACGCTGGGAGTGTTTAGAGGGTCGATTCCTCTCTTTTTAAACCATGCTGTCCCTACGTTGGGATTGATTGATCGGACAGTTTAGAGGGAACCTTACTGTGTAATTACCCTGTGCTATCCATGCCCTGGAAGCGATTGCTGGGACAGTTTATTGGGACCTTAACTCAGTATCTAACACTTGCTGTACCTGCCCTGGGAATGTTTGATGGGACAGTTTAGAGGGTGCTTTACGCTGTCTCTAACACTTGCTGTACCTGCCCTGGGAGTGTTTGATGGGACAGTTTAGAGTGAGCTTTACTCGTTATCCAACATGTTCTGTACCTGACCTGCGAGCGTTTGATGGGACAGTTTAGAGGGAATTTTACGATGTATTTAACCCATGCTATCCCTGCTATGGCAGCGATTGGTGCGACAGAAAAGTTGTAACTTTACTCTGTCTCAAACCCTTGCTGTACCTGCCCTGGGATTGTTTGATGGGACAGTGTAGAGAGAGTTTTACTCTGTATCTAACGCTTGCTGTACATTACCTGGGAGTGTTTGCTGGGACATTGTAGAGGGAGATTTACTCTGTATCTAACCTTCGCTCTACCTACCCTGGGAGTGTTTATAGGGACCATTACTGTCTATTTAAACCATGCTGTCCCTTCTTTGGATTGATATATCGATCAATTTAGAGGGACCTTTATTATGTCTTTAACCAGTGCTTTCCATGCCCTGGGTGTGATTGATTTGCATTTGAGAGTGACCTTAACTCTGTATATAAACGGTGCTGTCCCTACCCTGGGAGTGATTGATGGTAAAGCTTTGAGCGACTGTCACTCTGTATCAACCCTGTGCTCTACCTGGCCTGGGGGCGTTTAATAGGACAGTTTAGAGGGAGCTTTCTTATGTATTTATCTCGAGCTATCCCTGCTTTGGCAGGGATTGATGGGGCAGTTTAGAGGGACCTTTACTCCGTATCTACCCCGTGCTGTACCTGCCCTGGGAGTGATTGATGGGGCAGTGACCAGGAAGCTTTTCTGTATCTAACCCTTGATGTAGAATGTAGAGGGCTGCTTTACACTGTATCTAACCCGTGCTATTCCTGCCCTGGGTGTGAATGATAGGTCAGTTTAGATGGATCCTTAGTCTGTATCTAACACGATCTGTTGAGCCCTGGGAGTGTTGATGGGAAAGTTTAGATTTAGCTTTACTCTTTATCGAACCTGTACTGTACATTGTACTGGGAATTCTACTCCTGACCTAAACCACGCTGGACCTGCTCTGGGATTGATTGATGGGCCATTTTGGAGGGATCTTTACTCTGCATGTAACCCGTGCTGTCAATTCCCTTGTCGTGTTTGATGGGATAGTTTAGATTGAACTTTATCCTTTATCTAACCTGTACTGTACATGCGCTGGGAGTCTTTGAACGGTCAGTGTAGAGGGACCTTTACCCTGTTGCTAACTTGGTCTGTAATTTCTCTGGCAGTGTTTGATGGAGCAGTTAGAATGAATTCTACTGTTCCATAAATGATGTCCCAATCTCCTCCAGCACCATGCCTTGGTATGTCATGTCCCAGCGGCAGGGCAGACCCACCAGGCATGGTGGCAGAGTTTTATACAGTCTGGAAGGAGTGGCCCTGGGAATCCTCAAAATTGACTCCGGGTCCCATAAAATCTCATGGCTTCTGGTCAAGCTTTGGCAAAAAAACCTCCTGCTGACTACCACATACCGCCGTCCCTCAGCTGATGAATCAATAACTCTCTATGTTGAACACCACTTGGAAGTTTCACTGAGAGTAGCAAGGGCACAGAATGTACTCTGGGTGTGTTTCTTCAAAGTCCATCACCAAGAGTGGCTCATTAGCAGCACTACTGCCCTAGCTGGCCGAGTTCCGAAGGTCATAACTACCAGTCTGAGCCTGCTTCAGTTCGTGAGAAAACCAACATGAGGGAAAAACCTACTTGAACTCGTCCTCACCAATTTACCTGTTGTAGATACATCTGTACATGACAGTATTAGTAGCAGTGACCACGGCACATTCATTGTGGAGACGAAGTCCCGTCTTCACACTGAGGACACCCTCCATCGTGTTTTAAGGCACTACCACCGTGCTAAATGGGATAGTTTCAGGAAACATCGAGCAGCTGAAAAGCAGGGCATCCGTGTGGAGCTGTGGGCCATCAGAAGCAGCAGAATTGTATTCCACCACATAACGTAACCTCATGGCCCGGCATATCCCTCACTCTACAATTAACACCAAGCCAGTGGCCAACCCTGCTTCCATAAAGTGTGTAAAAGAGCAGGCCATGAGATTCTTTTAAACTCCAGAGAATATAGGCCCATTCTCTCATCATAGGACAGCCCACTCATCCCAGGAATCAATCTAGTGAACCTTCTTTGCATCGCCTCTTAGGCAAGTATATCCTTCTTTAGATAAGGAAACCAAAGCAGTGCACAGTACACCAGGTGTGGTCTCAATAAGGCACTGTACAATTTTAGTAAGAATTCCTTTATCTTATACTCCAACCTCCTTGCATTAAAGGCCAACATGTCATTTGCCTTACTTATTGCTTGATGTACCTGCATGCTAGCTTGCTGTGTTTCTTGCACGGGGACACCCACATCTCTCTGTACCTCCAAATATAAAAGATACTCAACAAATTAAGAATATTCTGTTTTCCTATTCTACCTACCAATATGAATAAGCTCGCGTTTCCCTACATTATACTCCAAATTACACTTTTGGGGCAACATGGTGGCATAGTGGTTAGCACTGTTGCCTCACAGCGCCAGGGACCCGGGTTCGAAGCCGGCCCCGGGTGACTCTCTGTGTGGAGTTTGCATCATTCTCCCCGTGTCTGCGTGGGTTTCCTCCGGGTGCTCCGGTTTCCTGCCACAGTCCAAAGATGTGCGGGTTAGTTTAATTGGGCTATGATAAATTGACCCTTAGTGTTAGGGGGGATTAAATACGTTGGGTTATGGGGATAGGGTGGGATATGTGTCGGTGCAGGCTCGATGGGCCGAAATGGCCTCTATCTGCACTGTGGGGATTCTGTGATTTACTGCCCACTCAGTTAATGTATCTATATCCCTTTGCAGATTAGTTGTCTTCTCCTCACAGCTTACTGTCCCACCTAGCTTTGTATCGTCAGCATATTTGGATACATTTCACTCTGTCCCTTCTTCTAGGTTAATTAATATAGATTGTAAATAGCTGAGGCCCCAGCACTGAACCTTGCGGCTCCCCACTAGTTACAGCCTGTTACCTGAAACAGACCCGTTTATCCTTACTCTCTGTTTTTGTCCGTTAACCTATCCTCTATCCATGTTACGACATTACCCCAAATCCTCTGGTCACTATCTTAACTTGTTTAGTTTAAATGGCTTGAAGCTTCCGCAAAATGGACATCGAGTGAAATACCACCCTGTTCAGAGATGTCCCATTAATTTTTTCAGCAGATTTTTTAGAACTGAATTTTAAATTTTAATATTTTCCCTTTGATATAAATCACATCTGTTCTTCCTGAACAAAACTGTAACCGATGGCAATGTTCAAGATATTTCTATTCATTCTGTACCAACTGTCAATATTCTTAAAATAAACCCTTGTTGTGAGTTGAAACGAATCAATCACAACTTTGTTGACCTGGTTTTGCTGCCATGTTCACTTCAATGAAACCATTGAGACGTTTATGTAAATAAACACAGAAATAGAAGTCCCAGATTAGAGTATTGAGCGACAGAAACACAATCAATGTTTCCCCATCAACACAGCACAGAAATAGAGAGAGTGAAATGCAAATGTCGCAACCGATTCCAGCAAATACTGATTGTTGGGACATTTCTCAAAGTTAAAGGAAATAAAATAAAGATGATATCCACAGACAGAATGGGCAAAGATTCCCAATAGTGTACGGAAAAAGAGACACGGCTAATGTGTTTGTGAAAATTTCCTGTATCCACTCCCTCTCTGCCTCTCTTCCCGATTTCCACCTTCTGTCTTGACTCTAAAGAATGTGTCATTGTCTTTACGCCACAACAAGACGACAAACGTCTTAGAAAACATTTCCCTCAGACATAAGTCTAGACCTCGAACCAAATCGATGGGAGTGCACAGAGGGAGATTTAAAGTAAAATGTGTCTTGCGAATTCAATGATCTGGGAGTGTTGGATTGGACAGTTTAGAGGGAGCTTTACATAGTGTCTCACCCTTGCTTTACCTGCCCTGGGAGTGATTGACGGGGCAGTGTACAGTGAGCTTTAATCTGTGCCTAACCCGTGCTGTACCTGCCCTGGGAGCGTTTGGTGGGACAGTTTAGAGGGAGATTTACTCTGTATATAATATCCGTGCTGTCCCTGCCCTGGGAGTGATTGATGGGCCAGTTTAGATGGAACTTAACTTTGTACCTAACCCGTGCTGTAACTGCACGGGGATTGTTTGATGGCACAGTGCAGAGGATGCTTATCCATGTTTCTAAACCGTGCTGTACTTGTCCTGGGAGGGTTAGCTGGGACAGTGCAGAGGGAGCCTTACTCAAATCCAACCCTTGCAGTACCTGCCCTGGGAGTGTTTGATTGTATAGTGAAAAGTGAGCTCAAATCTGTATCTAAACCGTTTTGTTGCTGCCCTGGGAGTATTGGATGCGAAAGTGTAGAGGGAGTTTTGCTCTGTATCTATTCCGTGCTGTCCCTGCCCTGTAATTGTTTCATGAGACACTTTAGAGGGAGATTTATTCTTCAATAACCCATGCTATACCTATCCTGGAAATGAATGATGTGACAGTTTAGACGTATTTTTACTCTGGACCTAAACCATGCTGTACCTGCCCCAGGAATGTTGAATGGGAGAGTGTAGAAGGACCTTCACTCTGTACATAACTCATGCTGTACCTTGCACTGAGTGTGTTTGAAGATAAAGTGCAAAAGGAGCTTTACTCTGTATCTAACCGCTGCTGTTCCTGCACTGGCAGTGTTTGACGGGACAGTGTAGAGGGAGCTTTTCACTGTATCTAGCACGTGCTGTACCTGCCCTGAGAATGTTTGAAAATAAAGTACAGAAGGAGTTTTACTCTGTATCCAATCCGTGCGGTACCTCGCACGGGAGTGTTCAATGGCAAAGTGTACTGCGAGCTCTTCTCGGTATCAAACCCATGCACTTCCTGCCCTGGAAATGTTTAATGGGTCATTGCAAAATGTGCTTTACTCTGTTGCTTACCTGGGCTGTAACTTCCCTGGGAGTTTTTGATTGGACAACCAGATGGAATTCTACACTTGAACTAACTCACGTTGCACTGTTCTGGGATTGATTGATGGGCCAATTTTGAGGGAGCTTTGCACTGTATATTACCGGTGCTGTAGCTGCCCTGGGAATTTTTAACGGGACAGTATAAAGGAAGTTTTACTCTGTATCTAATCCGTGCTGTACCTGGGTTGGTAGTGTTTGATGGGACAGTGTAGAGGGAGCTTTACTCTGTATTTAACCCGTGCTCTACCTGCCTTGGGATTTATTGATGGGAGGATGAAGAGAACATAAGAACATAAGAAATAAGAACAGAAGTCGGACATATAGCCACTCGAGCCTGCTCCGCTTTTCAATAAGATCATGGTTGACCATCGACCTCCACTCTACTTTCTCGCCCGATCTCCACATTACTTTGATTCCCTTAGAGTCCAAAAAACGATCTATCTCAGCCTTGGATATATTCAACGACTGAGCATCCACAGCCCTCTGGGGCAGGGAATTCGAAAGGTTCACAACACTCTGAGTGAAGAGATTCCTCCTCATCTCAGTCTTAATTGGCCTACCACTTATCCTGAGACTATGCCACCTAGTTCTAACGCTCCAGCCAGGGAAAACAACCTCTCAGCATTTACCCTAACAATCCCCTTCAGTATCTTTTATGTTTCAATGAGATAAACTCTCATTCTTCTGAACTCCAGAGAGTATATGCCCATTCTACACAATCTCTTATCATAGGACAGCCCTTTCATCCCAGGAATCAATCTAGTGAACTTTCTTATACCATCTCGAGGCAAGTATATCCTTCCTTAGATAAATAAACCAAATCTGTGCTCAGTACTCCAGGTGTGTTCTCACCAAGGCCCGGTACAATTGTGGGATGACTTCCTAACTCTTATATTCCAACCTCCTTGCAATAAAGGCATTCATGTCATTTGCCTCCCTTGTTGCTCGCTGTACCTGCATGCTAGCTTTCTGTGTTTCTTGCGCGGGGACACCCAAATATCTCTGTACATCCATATT